>CM060952.1:15319634-15382134 GCA_030765055.1 Mantis religiosa
TGTTTGCCAGCATACGCAGTACCTCTGTATTTTCATGTGCACATAACTTCTTTTGTGCTTAACCACATTGACAATTTCTATATTTAATGTCCCTGTACATTGTGTATATACCAACGTGCTTTTACTATATCCCTTAGTACCTTATTCTGAAATCTCTGAATGGTTTCGACATTTGGTTTCTTTCTGCAAACTCATAGGGTTATGCCATACATCCTGCAGGTGTCAGCACTTGTTTATAAATCAACAATTTGTCATGTTGACTTAATTCTGAGTAATGTCCCAGTAGCCAATACAGTTTCCAAAATCTTAGTTCTAGTTCACTTCTAAAAAAACTTCCTTACTTAAAAGAAAACTTACAAACAAGTATCAATGCTTTAGAACTGTTAGATATTGAACACCATCTACACTTAGCTGTAGAAGTTACAAAATCTGAAACCTCTTCACTTTTCTTAAAACAAATGACACTAGAAATAATAAATTTAAGATATTCTGCCAATGAATAGCTACATGTTTACACTGACAGTTCCAGCTTTCCAAATAATGGTGATACTGGCACTGGTACAATATGCCCACTCTTCTCTTTCTACAAAGTTTAAATTCTTCAAATTTTGATGGAGTAATTTTGGCAATCCTTCAGGGCTTACAAAATCTTCTATTTCATATAAATAAATTTGTAAAAGTTGTAATATTATCTGACTCTAAAGCAGCTGTAATATCCATAACATCTTATATATTACCTGAAAACTGAAACTTTGTAAAATGCTGTAAAAGCATGAAACAGTTAATTAATTTAAATAAAATATTAATACTTCAATGGATACCAGCACATTGTGGAATACATGGTAATGAAACAGCTGACTTTGTAGCCAAAAAGAGGCAGTAAAATTACTTCAAATTCATTCGAGCCATTAAGTTATCGCACTATCAAAAGTATAATTATATCAACATGTAATCAAAAAATTAGAGAAGATAATATATCCAAACAAAAGAAAAACTATGGGAAAATGTATGTAAGAGCATGACTAGAATCAATACACTACCAAGAAAATGCTCTGTAGCAACTTTTAAACTTCGAACAGGCCATGACTGTCTCAATAAACATTTATTCAGGATTGGTATAGGCAGATCTCCTCTGTGTCCTTTCTGTACTCTTAAAGAAGCTATGGATGGAAGCCACTTACTCCACTGCCCAATCACTAGTCAACGTACCAACATAACATCAAAATACTGGAGTGCGAATGGTTTGATTACCAACTGCATGACATTAGATACCAAGCAACCACGTTTACACATATTACAAACTCACTTGAAGTATTGGGTGCATATTTAAACTTGCACAACTCTTCTGCTGTGTACTCAATTTCCAAGTCTTCAGCACTACCTTGACTTAGAATTCTGTTAATAGCACTGATTGTCTTGAATCTTGGGTTTTTCTTCAAACTGGATGAGAGTTCATCCTTCACTACAGCTCGAACTGGCCCCTGTAGACTTTCCAGAGAAGTGACACAGAATGAACAACATCAGGGCTCTCGGAGAGTTTAGACAATGATGCCTCCAACAATTTAATGGCAATACATAAATGGGAAAAATTGCATTGAATGCAGGCAATATCATTTTTAAGTTTCACATCACTGAATGATTCCTTGGCTGATTCAACAGAAACTGCATCTTGGGAATTAAAATGCTGAAGAACTTGTTTCACAGAATCAAAATTCTCGCTTAGTAGCCTACAGCATCAGTTGAGCTTCCCACCTCGTTAAGATTGGCTGAGGGTGGAGTGGAAGCTCAGGAAAGAGTTCTTTGAAATTATCAACTCTGTTAGCCTTTAAAAACACTTTCTTTGTATTCCAAATGAGTGTGTCAACATTAAAAAATTTAGAACAAACCAGTTCTGCTATGCGATGGAATGCATGGAAAAGACATGTCTTCGAAGCACAGGCCTGATGATGTGACGTGCATAAATGTTGCAGCACTTGAAAAGATTGAAAACAGGGAACATTCTTCTGGCAGACCAGGCAAAAAAAGGACATTTCTGTCTGTTGAAAAATTGTTAAATTCCTCTGTGTAATGCTTTGACTTTACACAGAGTGAGATTTTCTCCTTCAGCTTCTTTTACTGCAACGAAAAGTTCAATCTACACACGCCAGCCACAGCAGCTGACTGACTATTTTCTCGTGTAATGGCTTTACTTGGACACGCAGTGGTAAGGTGCCCATCATGTGAATAACGGACACACAGTGGCATGGTGCTAATCACGAGATCAACGCCACAGACCAGACAGACCGACTGTCTAATGCTAGCTATATACTTCTAGAATAAGCACGCATGTTAAAACGAATAAAATTGCAAAAATGTGAACTGAAAAGTAAAATATGTGAGAATATGTACTTAAGGGCAAAATATGTAAATATATGTACTTTATGTATTTACATAACTATCCGGGCCCTAGTAATGAAGGTGAAAGGGAAGGTGATTACTGAGCAGCTGGTAGAATGAATGGCAGGTGTAACTGGAGAACCTAGGATCAAACCTAGGCCACTCAGTTGAGAGGAAAGTATTCCAACCACTTGGTGACAGATATAGAATTTTGCCCCTCCAAAAATATTTCTAACTCCAAATTTTTGCCTGATTTACCCTATGAGTTGCCCTAATCAGATTCCTTTGCTTTTCTGGGGGGCTTTGTTGCTTAGGCGCTGAACTACTGGCTGTGTGTTCAAACCCATCATAGACTAATAGTTCTTAAATATGCTTAAAACTGACAGCCACATGATAATAGATTTTTACCAAGGAAAATAAATCCTGCAGAATTGAATGTATGTAAACATAACTTTCATGTGGTGGAAGTCTTTGTTGATTGTGAAATAAAATTCAGGGAATACATTTGGTCATACATTATCAGATTTCATTATACACAGCTTTTCTCTGTGGAGCTTGAATCTTAAACAGTGTGCTCCCGTCATGTCATTGATTCATATATTTTTGTACAGACTGATGCTGAAAGCACCCAATGAAACTTCACCGCTTCTTAGTAACAGCAGTGAATTGGAGAAAAATGAGAAGGAGCAGACAACATCTAGGAATGGCAGTGCAGCAACTTCCCCCATTGTTAAACAGGTATAATAAATAAACATATTTAATTTTCAAGTATGGTACTACAATTCTTGGCCACATTACTAAATGCACCTTGATTTTTCAATATAAATAGGAGTTTAGGGAGCAAAGCATGCAACTATTATGTGTTTCAAATGGGATGATTTTTTTTTATTTTACATCCTCGTCATATCGGACGATGAATGAAATGGGTGAAATGTTGCTCAAATGAGCCCAGAGTCCATAGAACTTAGTTACCCGACATTCGTCTTTGAGGATAGGGGAAAACCCCAGAAAAAACCGTATCCAGGTAACTCACCCTTACTGATATTTGAACTCGGGATCTTTTGAACATAAGGCAGACACGCTACCATCTATGCTACTGAGGGGGGCTTAAATGGGATGATATTTATCCTTGAACGCTTCTAGGTGAGTAACCAATAGGAGTATGTGGTATTGTTATATTGCATTCCTTGTAAGTTATGTGTGACAAGTGCCAGCTGAATCCATTTCTAATAAATACTATTTGCACTAAAACAAAAATTCAAATTTTGCCTAATGTGATTCATGAGGAAGGTAGGGGTTAATGTGTCTAACATAACCGTAAAAACCCCATATTTTTAGCTCAGATAGTTTTCTAATACAAATAAATAAAATATCAATATATTATAACAATGGATCACAATGTAATCCCTGTAATGAACATCATTATTGATTGGCATGTATGCGCGTATGGATATTTCTTGTTATTTAGAACTGAAATGTAAACATTTGACATGATGTGATAAAAGAATTACTTTGAATAAGCCAAGCTATTTGTTAAATTCGAGAGAGAGCAAACCGTAGACTTCCTATGTTGAGATTTAACTGTATTGGAACACCACAGTGTTCACAGAAGAGAATCCCACATTTAAGTTCATCACTAAATCAACAGATGGCAGTAGGAACTCCAGAACTATCCACACCACTGGATCAAGCTTTAGTCGCATAAGAGCCGAAGTTGCAAACGATGATTTGCGAAACATGTCCTCAAAATAGGTACGAAAGTGAAGCAGATGTGTAATAAATACAACTCATCTAAAAATTAATAAGTAGACTTCCTGTTGGTCTGGTAGAATGTGAGTTATCACATTACATGTTTGTTAATTAATGGTTTATAATCTCTATTTACTCTAGAGCGTTCAAAGCAGTATTATTCAGTTCCTCCGTTTAAAAACCTGGAAAAGTGCATCAGCTGGATCAACTTACCACTGCCAGTACAATCTAATTGAGTTAATGTAGGCTCAAATTATGTTACAAATAGAAATAATACTTTTAAACTGACTGATTTTTGAATGATTTATTCAAAAAAATTTTGGGGAAGTAATACAAGACTAGGAAAACTGCATGAGACATTCAGATAAACTACAAGAAGATGACTTTTGAAAAAAAAAATAGCATGTGAAATATCCATGTTGCAATTTCAACAACTGCATTATTATAAAAGTTTGGAAAATTCTGTTTGGGTTCCCTTATATCTAGTGCTATGGTCTAGGATAATATGCAAAGATAAGAGTGGAGGTAATGAGGTGCCAATGCTGAGCGCACTAACACATCTTATTGGCAGCAGTCCAGAAATCTTCCCATTTGAAACACATAATTTTGTCTTTATTGTTATTTTTACTATACTACATTTCCTTAAACATTAATGAGTAATTTGTAGTATAATGTACATACTTATCATGCTAATTGGATATATATTTCTAAATGTTGTCCCATGTTTACAATTTTTTAAAAATTTAATACATAATCAAGCCACCTACAGCAGATATTAATGCTTTAATTTACCTTGGCATGCTATTTATACAAGCTTGAATTGTCTCTTATATATGTTGAGCATAATTCCAGACTTCTATGATCTTTTTGCCACTTTCACTAGTTTCCAAACATTTTCAATGGGTGTGTTTGAAGGAAATTAGTAGCAGTGACGTCCAAATTAATTGAAAACACTATTTGGGGTCAGGTTCTAACACTCTGTCACTTACATTTTTATTTTTTGAGGATTATTTTCGGAAGCTGTTGCTTTCACTTTCAATCCTGGAAGTCCAACTATTGTCTATTGTTGTCATTGTCACTCTTCTCTCTGGCGGTGGAACTATGAACTTCTTTATTAAATTATCTACGGTGGGATTTCAAAGTTCATTACTCTTATTATTTTTCCACGTTAAGATGTTATCCCACATTGTCAGTTCGTTTTGGTTTATCACCTCTTTCATTAATTTTAGATTTGGGTCAACATCATGGTTTTCCTTTCAAAAGAGAAACACTACTACTGACTTATTTTCCTCTTTCAATTTGATGTTTCTAAAGTGCCCTTTGACTCTCGTTTTTATGTTTCTCTTAGTTTGCGCAGTTTTCACAATCCTAACAACTTGTTTGGTATATTCCAGATCTATTTAGTAAAGAAAAAGAAAGCAACAGAATATTCAGTGGATTCATGTACCACCCAAAAGCATCTTATAAATTCAAAAAGATATTTAAGGAAGAAAATATTATCTTGGCACCTACAAGTAGTTAGTGTTAAAATTATTAAATTCAAAAACAAAAGATGAAATCCCAGCAAACAGTAGGCCAAAAAAGTTTTAAGAATTGTGAAAAATGTTACATATGGCAAACTAAAAGAACTTATTGCTGGCGGTTGTCTCGGCGGTGCATGGCGGGATGATATTGTGACAAACTAACCATGGATGTTAAAGGATAAGGAACACATTGCCAGATCATACATAGGGGAGAGTAGCTCAGTTGGTACGGAATGCATGCTTTGTGAAAGGTAGGGGTTTTCTATTTGGGTTCATTTCTACAAAAGGTATGGGTGACACTAATTAACGTTACAATTCACTTAATAAGAATATTCACTACAATCAGTTATAGTACATAGGTGGCCACAGAAGCCGGTTACCTGCCTCAAGAGGCTGCGGACAAATCCATCTGATCAGGCCGAAGGATGATCCAAGAGAGGGCAAGCAACCGGCTTACACAAAGTTATTATCCAACCGGTGATGGAGTGGGGAAGTGATGTCATATGTACTACTGAACTCAAATGAACTATTATGTTAATTAAAACAGTCTATTGTGACAATATGCTCTGAGTTAAACTACTTCCTTCTCTGCTAGGTCAGTTGCCGGTCCCCGTACCTCTGCTGGGACCATTTCGGGTCTGCCAGCCAGGAGCCTTTGGGGTTCGGCTGCTGGACTCGTTGCCGTCCCGCAGTAGGAGAGTGTGTCCATTGTCCTGGCCTGTCGGAGGAAATCTCTAAGTACACTGTAGGGATCCTGCCCTCTGCACGGTCATGGCTCCTTGGTACTTCTGCCCTCTGTCTCCTCTCGCCTCATCCTTCCTCCCTGGGGGTGCTCCACTTGGGGGCATAGGCACTAAAGACCCTGCATGGTGGCCTATGTACCTAATCCCCTCCATTGTGAAATCCTCATCCTTATCTCAGGGGTCTGGGAGAAGAAGTACAGTATGGCCGTTGGATCTCCAGCTCTGAAGTTTTGCAGGAGGAGGGGGAAGGTGTACTGTATGTACCAACATACAGTAATGAGCAATTGAAAACATACCCTGAAAATTATCTTTAGAATGAAAGAATAGGACTATATTAGCTTTAAAACATTGAAATCCAACTAGCAATTTCATTATCATGCAAGATATTCATTACAACACCACTCTATTTGAATATTTCGTTCACACTTTAACGTGCACTAACTGCTTCTGGGAGTCTCTACATCCGATGTTGTGGTCAGGAAGTTAAAACTCTCTGCTAGCACCAAACAGCATTGTCGCTGCTAGACGTGGCTTCCCAATCCAACACCGTGTTGCCAGATTAATTTTGTTTGGACCACGTGGCTTCAGTTGCTTGTGCTGGTGAATTTTCTTTGCTATTTTGTGCGTGAATTCTGATTTTTAGTGTTTGTAAGTCCTATTATTATCGCTATTATAATAATATGGTCACTGGTTTGTGAAATATTTAAAATACGTATGTTCCTCTGCTTGAAATTCCCACTAAAAAACTGGCAACAGCCTGCTTCCCCCTCTCGAGAAATGTCATAACCAGAGAACAGGCAGCCAAACTGTAATTATCATTATTCCTTGCTTATCCATTCCAACTTTGAGATAGCTTAATGTTCAGAAAATCATAAACTTTATTGTAATAATGGAGTGAAGCTCCATTCTGTTAGAACAAGAAATTATCTGAATCTTCTTGCATTTGTGAGAACAATCTGTTTCACAGCTTTATACCATGTTCTCCATCCTGTATCCTATAGTCTGTTTTGGTACCTGGATTGATGTTACAACATTTTATGCTTGACCAGCATACTTTTTGGTTTTAGCAGATACATGTATGCAATTTTCTTTTCTAGTGGCTAGCTGCATTTGGTCCACTATGTGGACTAATAAGTTGTGGAATGGCTTCAGGATTTTCAGCAGTTTTGTTGCCTCAGTTAGAACTGCCAACCTCGGACGTTCCTGTAACAGATGATATGTCTTCTTGGATAAGTATGTATCATTAATAAACTTTTAATATTGCTTTACATTAACTATATTTTCATTATAATTTGGCACAACTGTAGCATAGGTAGTAGCGTATATAGTCGGTTCTCGTTCAAGAGGTTCCAAGTTCTAATCTCTGTCAGGGTGATAAGGTTTTTCCCAGGTTTTCTCTTATCCTGGAAGATGAATGTCAGGTAAGTCTAAGCTCTATGTACTCTGTACTCATTTGAACATCATTTCATTCATCTTCCAATATTACTTGTTGGAGATTTTCCCTTATTCTGAAAGATGAATGTCTGGTAAAGCTCTATGTACCATGTACTCATTTGAACACTATTTCATTCGTCTTCCGATATGATTTAACATTGGATTTACCCTTATCCTGAAAGATGAATGTCTGCTAACTGCATGCTCTAGGTACCCTGGACTCATTCGAATATAATTTCATTCATCATTCAATATGAATTAACGTTGGAGGTTTTCCCTTATCCTGAAAGATGATATCCGGCAACTCTAAGCCCTAGGGACTCTAGACCCACCTGAGTGTTGTTTCAGCCATTTCATTCATTTGACAACTTTGGAGGATGTTATATATATAATGGATGTATAGGAAAATATTTTTTATAAGTCGTATTGTAATATTTACCTCAGTTTAATGTGAAATTTAATTTGAAGTCATACAATGTAAAAGTTACAAATTTGTCAGATAGTAATAATATCTATAGCTGAACCCACAAGAAAGAGTACTTTGGTAGGCACAAAATTTAATGGTGGCTGAATGTTGACTACTAGCAGTGAAGCGCAACATAGCCATATGTCATAGGGCAGGGAGAAGCTGTATGCCGTAACAAGATAAATTAAGACACTTTATAGGGTAGGATTACTATAGCTGTCAAGTAAACAAATATCCATCTGATGGGATGTTGTTTTTACCAGCACCTTTTGTCAACCACCATTAAGTTTTGCGTCTTCCATAATGATCTTTAGGAATCGATTGTCACCAAATAATAACTATAGGAACTTGAAACTTGGTAAAGATTGTTGCGAAGACCTAAGTGTGACGTTCCGCACAAATGGAAGGAGTTTAAGCATATTAAAGGATAACTTGCAAAGTTGTAGGAGTAATAAGGGCAATCTGATGGATAATCTGTGATATTTCTTAAAAATTATTTCATAGATATGCAGCCAGATTACCATTATTACTCCTGCAACTTTCGTTATATTCCTAAATGTTTCAAAAACTAGTAATGATTATGTTGATGAATCTTTATTAGCTTACAGACTTAGTTAAAAGTCTCATCACAAAAAAGAAATGGAACAAAAAAAATGCAGCTGTATTCTAGACGTTCTCAGGCTTCGAGCCAGGTATAGTGATGTAGAGCCATCGATGTTTCACGAGTGTGCATCGCTCCCATTATCTATTTTTTTTTTTTTTTTTTTTTTTTTTCGAGTGGAGGAAAAATCCATTTATGGATTTCCACTGTGTTGGAGGGCACAGTGGAGTATGTGGGCTTCAGCTCAAGGGTACTACTGCACTAAACACCCTCCACCGGATTGGGAAGAAGAAATGTGCTGCGGTACCGCCTTAAGCACCCGCGCATTCCAGGAGATGATCATAGCTGTCTCACAGTGCGATTCAGCAGAGTGGGTTTCTGGTGCAGGGATACAGACTTGTCATGAAGCCCAGCCTGATCCACTGCCTATTGTGGGTGTTATAGGTTGGGAAGTTTAGGGTAATTTATCATGCCGTAGCACTGTCTCTTAAGTTTAGGTGTTTCATTGTCACTGCAAGTAATACTTGAAAGCATGTCAGTTGTAATCTATTATACTTACTGCTATCTTGCTAAACCTAAATATAAATCTAGTTTGCATTATCGGCATTTGCCTTTATTGGTCAGTTGTAATTATCTGGCGTCAGCATCTTAGGTGTGTGAAAACCCTTCTCATAGTCCATGTATCTACTTGGTCGATATTTTAGAGTGCGCACTCGGCGGGTGGCCTACCTATTCAATTGTAGGTGCGAGCCTGTGCCACTCACAGGGGATCCTCTTTCCCCGGGGCCGCCTTGGCCCATGATTGTCGCAAGGACTTGAGGGCTGTGGGAGGTGTGTGTGTATGTGTGTGTGTGTGTGTGTGTGTGTGTGTGTGTGTGTGTGTGTGTGTGTGTGTGTGTGTATGTGTGTGTGTGTGTGTTTATCTCCGGTCAGCGATGTAAAGCATCTGGAATGTTAACTAGGTCCCAGGATGATGAATGTAGCTGGACAGTGGAGTGCCAACCTCATGGAAAACACCTCTATGCTGGGGGCTCTGCGTAGTGGCGGAATATACACTGGCTCTTCCAATTTGCTGAAGCTATATGTACTGGCCCTTCCAATTTGCTGAAGCTATATACACTGGCTCTTCCAATTTGCTGAAGCTATATGTACTGGCCCTTCCAATTTGCTGAAGCTATATACACTGGCTCTTCCAATTTGCTGAAGCTATATATACTGGCCCTTCCAATTTGCTTATCATTGATCATCCTGATGATGGGAGCGATGCACACTCCCAAAATGTCAATGGCTCTACATCACTATACCTGGCTCGAAGCCTGAGAACGTCTAGAACATATACGTTGCCAGGAAAGCTTCAGATAGTAAATGCAGCTTTATTTACAGTTGATCTATTCTATACAAACCCTTCTCAATGAACTTTTTAGATTTACACTCAATATTTTTAGTTCCTTTGGTAGATTATTATATACAATTTTTTTCCATTATGAGAGGATCCTTTTGAATAGCTTTTTTATTTACATATTCTCTATAGAAATTATTTTTTGTTCTTGTATTATAGTTGTAACAGTCTTTCATTTGAGTTACATTTTTACATACTACAAACATAATAGCTTTGTATATGATGGCCATTTCAGAAATCACAGCAACTAATTTTAGAAGGCAATAAAGCTGCAGGCAACACAAATCAGCATATAGGATTGAAAGTTACTAGGATGTTCTTTGCTGGTTCTAAATTGGGATCCAGGTGCAAGGGAATATGAGTAAGGGAAATTGAAGGATGCGTAAATAGAGATTATTGTTTTATTTGTGTTACATATGTGCAAAATTCGTAGTAGGTATACACACATGTATTACATTTGTGAGCTAATAACCTCCAAGGCTTCCATACATCTTAGCAAACCTTGAGGAAGGTGCACTGTTACAATGTCCTCCCTCTTTTCAAAGTACTTCACAGTGATGTCTCTATTTTTGGAATTAGATCAAAGTTGCATAGACAGATCAGGGGATTATGAAGAGTGTTCCAAGATCTCCCACACACACTGCTACACAAGGTTCCGGACACAGGCTGCTGTGTGGCTTGGTGCATTATCATGAAGGATTACTGTGTTGTTTAGCAGCCCTAGACTCTGCGGTGTGCAGCAGTACGCAGCAGGTCAACAGTTGCTACGTGTCCACATTTGAAGGCCTCCACCCAATGTATAACAGTATGATAAGGCAATACCAGTGACGCAGTGTGCAATGAAGTACTGGAAGCGCCGCTTCCTCAAGAATTGCAGGAGAAAAAAACAAAAACAAGAAAATTCATGCCAAAGAATATTTTATTTGCTCTGGATACATTTTCAAAATTTATTTGTGAACATCTGTGGTACTGCGGACAGTTTGACAGCTGCTTAGATTCAAGTGACCGATTCTGTGAGCTCATTCAATGCATTTGTAAGCTTGAGTGTCATACTTCATAGGTTTCTGGAAGGAATCACAACTCTTCAGGAAGCTCTGACAGATTTTGTCACATAAAGTCTCTCTAGCGTGTGAAGGAAAGCTAATTCTTTTGTTTTATGTGGACTTTTAAATACAACTGTAAGTATATTTCAATAGCAATAGTATTTTATGTAAATTGGTATTAAGTGGTGACAAATAGGAAATTCTTGTGAAATTTTAAGGTATTAGCAAAAATGTGTGAATTGCACACTTTCTCCATTTTAGTCTAACAGTTCACTCTGTGTAGACGAGCTTTAGGAAAAATTGGAGCACCTGAGTGGAGAGGGCAAACAGAAATATGTCTGCTTGTACTGTGAGCAGAGCTTGTGTGTGACATTAGAAAGAGTACTGAAGAGTAGCTTTATTAATAATAATAATAATAATAATAATAATGATAATGATGATGATGATAATGATAATAATTGTAATTGTATTTATTTCATCCTTTGGAACATAATACATATGTTATAGGTCACGTCAGCTCAAGATACAAAGATAAATGTAAAAAGTTACATAAGACTAAAATCTAACAGATACAGAATCCAACAAAAGTCGAAAGTAGAAAATGCAAATAAATATTGTCAATAGATTGTTGGTTCCAATTTCTGACATAGTGAATTTTTCATCATTAATACTACTTGTACATAAACAATTCTAAAACATTAGAATCTAATTTACAGAAACTAATTTACATAGCCAATTACAGCATTAGAAACTAATTCTACACATGATCCCTTAATCAACTTAATGAACTTATCACTTTCAAGTATAATTAAAGCTGCAATGTCATAATTCATTTAAGTTTATGAGGAAAGCCTTTAGCTACCATTTAAACTGCTGTTTTGAGGTGCTAGCTATTGATTTAATATCAGATGGCAGTTTATTGTAAAGTTTAATTCCTAGTATATGTACATGCTTTTGAGAGACAGTTTTAATTACACTATCTCTATAGTAATTCATATTGGTTCTGGTGTTATGTTCATGTACCTGATTGTTTTTAACTGGATTACACTTGTCCACAATAAACATTATCGATGTATAAGCATACAGAGAGTACATGGTGATTATTTTTTATTTACAAAGGTATCCAGGCAAGATTCTCTTGCTTTTAGATTATATATGATCCTAATACACTTAGTTTTGTTAAATATGCAGTTTATCCATGTGTGTTTTGGCTGCTGAACCCCATATTTCTATTCCATAGATGAGATATGGATAGATACATCCATAGTATATTAATTTTAGGATATTTGTATTGTTGTACTTGCTAAAATATCTTAAGAGATGTAATGATTTACTAATTTTTCCACATATGTTTTCAATATGATCAGCCCAAGTTAATAATTGTAATAATAATAGTAATTTTATTGTCGTTGAGCTTTACAGCAATGGATGTCAGAAGATACAATGCAAATTACAACAATATGATACAGAGTATGTACATAGTCGAGCTTAACAGCAATTGATGTCAGGAGATAACATAAATATTACACTACAAACATATCTTTCTATTTTATTTCACAGAATATATACAAATGAGAAAATAATGTTAAGTGAATAAGTGACACTATTTACAATTGAGATGGATTTTCAAGAAATTCCTGTAAGGAGTAAAATGGGTTGATTAATAATCTGTCATAAAGCCTATGTTCAAAGCTGTTATTTGGCAGTCGAAGTGCATTATACATTCTTATACCTAATATTTCAAAACTATTATGTGATTTTGCAAGCCTATGATAAGGTGTATCAATTCAGTTTGTATACCTAGTATTATATTTATGGATATCCTGTTTATATTTGTAATAAGATAAATTCTTTTTATATAAATTAGGACGATATAGATGTATAAGTTTACTACTGTCATTATTCTTAATTTAATAAATAATGGCTCACAATGTGCAAATTTGTCTGTATCAGATATAATATGGATAATCTTCTGCAATAATAGGATATTACTAACGTGGCTACTACCACCCCAAAGATACCATATAGTATAATGCTATGAAAAAAAGTAAAGTAAGCAGATCTAATTTATGTATTCGGTACAGAGCTTTTTAAGTTTTTGATAAGATATATGACTCTTGAGAGCCTCGTAGTTAGTTCTTTGAATTACTTTTCTGTCTTACTTAATGAAGATTATTATTTGGAGCTTCCCTTGCTTTGAAAGTCACGCCTCGCTAATGGACCTACGTGTGACTGTACAATAGAAAGAGTACTGAAGAGTAGCCTTAGTTCTTTGAGTCATTATTCTCTCTTATTTTAATGAAAATTATTATTTGGAGCTTCCCTCGCTTTGAAAGTCACACCTCGGTACTGGACATACGTGTGACTGTTCAATAGAAAGAGTACTGAAGAGTAGCCGTAGTTATTTGAGTCATTATTCTCTGTTATTTTAATGAAAATTATTATTTGGTGCTTCCTTCGCTTTGAAAGTTACGCCTTGCTACTAGACCTACGGTCAGTGTACAATAGAAAGAGTACTGAAGAGTAACCTTAGTTCTTTGAGTCATTATTGTCTCTTATTTTAATGAAAATTATTATTTGTAGCTTCCCTCGCTTTGAAAGTCACACCTCGCCACTAGACCTACGTGTGATTGTACAATAGAGTAATGAAGAGTAACCGTAGTTTGAGTCATTATTCTCTCTTATTTTAATGAAAATTATTATTTGGAGCTTCCCTCACTTTGAAAGTCACACCTCGCCACTAGACCTACGTGTGATTGTACAATAGAGTAATGAAGAGTAACCGTAGTTTGAGTCATTATTCTCTCTTATTTTAATGAAAATTATTATTTGGAGCTTCCCTCACTTTGAAAGTCACACTGTGTCACTGGACCTATGTGTGACTGTACAATAGAAAAAGTACTGAAGAGTAGCCTTAGTTCTTTCAGTTATTATTCTCTCTTATTTTAATAAAAATTATTATTTGGAGCTTCCTTAGCTTTGAAAGTCACATCACGCCACTGGGCAATACCCTATCTCCTAATGCTGTAGCTCAGTATGACAATGGCAGAAATGCAATTTTTATATATATACTTGCTGTTCAACTTTAGTGACATCCATCTTGGAACATAGCCTCTAGGATACTAATTTTTGCATGTGTTGTCTACCAGACATCATCTGGTGATGGCATTCCTTACTCTGTACACCATGTTTTCAAATGTATATATATAGTACAATAACTCATACTCGGTTATTCAGAATATATAAAATAGTTGCCATGACTTCTAAACTAACTTTCATATATAAACAAAGAAACAACATTTTTAAGTTTGATTTATGAGTCACTATGTTTACACTCAAACTGCACTTACTTGTTGATGTATAATTGAAACGTTTTCAAGATCATTCGATCTCATCCTCAGCTGTTTGGTGACTAAATGAACATTCCTCTTCTTCCACTACTACAGTGCTCTGATCCCTCTGCCATCTGGTGTTAGGGGTACTGAGTTTTAATACTTCATTTAATGCTGGGATTTCAAAATTTATAACTTTATCACGGCTTTTGGTTATGAATATTTTTTTCCAAATATCCAATTCTATGGGTGTACTTAAAGATTTTAGTAGCTTAATGTTATGGCCAAACTTGTGGTTTTCTCTCCAAAAATGGTGTGACACTGCAGATTTTTCTGTTTGTTTCAAACTTAATGAGTTTTTTTCAACATAAAGTTGAAACAAACAGAAAAATCTGCAGTTTCACACCATTTTTGGACAGAAAACCACAACACTGGCCATAACATTAAACTGCTAAAATCTTTAAGTACACACCCATAGAATTGGATATTTGGAAAAAAATATTCATAACCAAAAGCCGTGATAAAGTTATAAATTTTGAAATCCCAGCATTAAATGAAGCATTAAAACTTAGTGCCCCTAACACCAGATGGCAGAGGGATCGGAGCACCGTAGTAGTGGAAGAAGAGGAAGGTTCATCTAGTCACC
The DNA here is from genome assembly GCA_030765055.1 of Mantis religiosa. NCBI lineage: Eukaryota > Metazoa > Arthropoda > Insecta > Mantodea > Mantidae > Mantis > Mantis religiosa. The sequence goes on from CM060952.1 coordinate 15,334,947, forward strand.
AAACAGCTGAGGATGAGATCGAATGAACTTGAAAACGTTTCAATTATACATCAACAAGTAAGTGAAGTTTGAGTGTAAACATAGCAACTCATATATCAAACTCAAAAATGAAGAGTACTTCACTGTTAATAATGCTTCTGCTTTTAATATTAAAAAAACAACAGTTAATATTGTTATACTTACTGGATTTATATTTGTGTATTTCAGCTAGTTCGATATCTCTAAGTCTGGCTGCTGGTTGTAGCGTTTCAGGCTACTTCAGTGACAAGTTTGGGCGCCGAAGGGCACATCAGATAATATCTGTAATAATAGCCACTGGTTGGGCACTGCAAGCTGGCGCAAATGGTGTATCAATGCTTTTGGCAGGAAGAATACTTACAGGAATTGGGGTATGTACCAGTTCATTTCTGTTACTTTAAACTTGTATAATTTAAACTGAATATACAGAATATAGATATTTGATACTTCTATACTGTCTTATCACGCCAAAATGTTTATATTAATGAATAAACAAGTAATTAATATATTATGAAAGGGTAGAGTCAGACTGAAAAATTCAATGCCATAGCCGGGATTTGAACCACAGATTTTCTGGTCTCCGTCTAGCTGCACCATTGAGCTACTGTGACCAACGTGTCAACATGACATTAACTTCTCCAACTGACTCGTGTTTTTCCCGGTAAACCACTAGGAGTTCTCATAAACACATGAGACAACTACCTTAATGACGACTTACTATGCTGTAAGTACTTTAAGGCCCGGGCTTTATAGCTCGGACCACTATTAGGTACAACTGACTCGTGTTTATCCCGGTAAACCACTAGGAGTTCTCATAAACACATCAGACAACTACCTTAATGGCGACTTACTATGCTGTAAGTACTTTAAGGCCCGGGCTTTATAGTTCGGACCACTATTAGGTACAACTGGCTCGTGTTTATCCCGGTAAACCACTAGGAGTTCTCATAAACACATGAGACAACTACCTTAATGGCGACTTACTATGCTGTAAGTACTTTAAGACCCGGGCTTTATAGTTCGGACCACTATTAGGTACAACTGACTCGTGTTTATCCCAGTAAACCACTAGGAGTTCTCATAAACACATGAGACAACTACCTTAATGACGACTTACTATGCTGTAAGTACTTTAAGACCCGGGCTTTATAGTTCGGACCACTATTAGGTACAACTGACTCGTGTTTATCCCAGTAAACCACTAGGAGTTCTCATAAACACATGAGACAACTACCTTAATGACGACTTACTATGCTGTAAGTACTTTAAGACCCGGGCTTTATAGTTCGGACCACTATTAGGTACAACTGACTCGTGTTTATCCCAGTAAACCACTAGGAGTTCTCGTAAACACATGAGACAACTACCTTAATGGCGACTTACTATGCTGTAAGTACTTTAAGACCCGGGCTTTATAGTAAACCACTATTAGGTACAACTGACTCGTGTTTATCCCAGTAAACCACTAGGAGTTCTCATAAACACATGAGACAACTACCTTAATGGCGACTTACTATGCTGTAAGTACTTTAAGACCCGGGCTTTATAGTTCGGACCACTATTAGGTACAACTGACTCGTGTTTATCCCAGTAAACCACTAGGAGTTCTCATAAACAAATGAGACAACTACCATAATGACGACTTACTATGCTGTAAGTACTTTAAGGCCCAGACTTTATAGTTCGGACCACTATTAGGTACAACTGACTCGTGTTTATCCCGGTAAACCACTAGGAGTTCTCATAAACACATGAGACAACTACCTTAATGGCGACTTACTATGCTGTAATTACTTTAAGGCCCGGACTTTATAGTTTGTACCACTATTAGGTACAACTGACTCGTGTTTATCCCAGTAAACCACTAGGAGTTCTCATAAACACATGAGACAACTACCTTAATGACGACTTACTATGCTGTAAGTACTTTAAGGCCCGGGCTTTATAGTTCGGACACCACTATTAGGTACAAGTAATGGAAATTAATTGTTCTTTCACACCAGCCGTGTGTAGGATGCACTATGAAAGGGTACAGCCAGACTGAAAAATTCAATGCTATAGCCGGGATTTGAACCACGGAACTTCTGGTCTCCATCCAGCTGCTGTCAACCATTGAGCTATCATGGTCAAAGTGCCATCATAACATTAAATTCTCCACTTGACTGATATATTTTCCTGGTAAACCACTAGGGGCTTTCGTATTCGAGATACACCGTTTGTGGTGACTTACTTCTTCTCACTAGCTGTATATAGGCTAAGGTTTTAGATAGATGAGTTAACCAAAAAATTCAATGCCATGGCCGGGATTTGAATCACGGATCTCCTGGTTTCTGTCCAGTCGCTCTTAACCATTGAGCTACTGTAGCCAACATGCCATCCAGAAATTAAATTCTACAATTGACTCGTATATTTTTGCGGTAAACCACTAGGGTCTCTCATATCCGAGATGGTGACTTACTATTGTAAACACTTAACTCCCATGTCAGGACGGCATGTTGGCCATGGTGGCTCAATGGATAAGAGTGACTGGATGGAAACAAGGAGATCCATGGTTCAAATCCCAGCCATGTCATTGAATTTTTCAGTACACCTTAGGCTATATATGGCTAGTGAGAAGAAATTATTAATTTCCATCAATTAACTTAAAAAATAATAATAAAGGTGTATATATTGTGTATGAATGGGCACATCATAAAAAGCAAATAAGATGTGCCCAATCATTAACAACATAAACACACCCTGCTACAAACTGTCTAGCATTGTCTGCTACGAATGCATTCTAGGTAAATACTAGCAGTAAGTGAAGCATTGAGTATTAGTTTGACTCCAAATTATATTAATTTTGTGCTTCATTGTATCATAGTCCTTACTAATAGGAACTAAATATAAATTAAATAAATGAATAAATAAAATGATTGTGTTTACTTCACTGCTTATCGTTAACTACAGCATCTTTTATCAGCTATTGTGTTGAGTCCTAGTCATGAATGTGTTATCTATGACCTGTTTTGTATGACTTTTACATTATGCTTTGAGCAGAAACTGAAATAAGTGCTATTTTCAGATAGGTGTGGGCATGCCTCTAGCTTCTGTCTACTTGGCTGAAATTGCCTCTCCGAGAGCAAGAGGACCAATACTAGCTGCTATGTCAGTGTGTATTGCAACAGGCATATTGATATCACACCTATTAGGCATAATGCTGTACTGGCGACTGGCTGCAGGAATTGCTATTGTCTTCCCAGCATTTCTTTTGTTAGGTGCAACCCTCTGCCCTGACTCGCCCACTTGGTTGATAGCACAGGAACAGGAAAGTAAGGCAGAAAAGGCTTTCTTCTGGCTCCGTGGAAATGATGACCAGGTTTGTGTTCAATTTAAACTTACAGCTTCATTAGTAAAGTAACGGTTTATTTAATCAAGCAGTCAGTTCAAAAGAACTGTTGTAGTCATGAAGGAAAGATTTCAAACTGGAGATTATTTCTGCACTGTTGTGCTCTGGTCTGCTGGAGATAGATTTTCCAAACTTTTTTTTCACTAAACTGAATAGAATAGAATGCTTTATTCATCACTAGGGCAGCGACATTGGAGCGGTTGCATGTGTTGGGGGGCACCCGGTAGTGGACTGATTTCAATGGGAGGGTTGGGTACACCATACGTTGAGACTCAGTAATCGACACGCAGAGTTCACGCAAACACAATGCCAAAGGAAAGGTTACAGCATCCACAGGTTTACAAAAATATATATTTGAGTATCGGGAAGATGTTTTCTCTGTTTTTCATGAAAACCTTTATTGTAAACCTTGCAATAAAACAATTGCTCATAGTAAACCGAGTAATGTGCGATGACATGTCAGTACAGCAACACATAAGCGTTGTGTTGCAAAATGTGAGAATTCATCACTACAACAAGATGTACTTCCATTAAATCAAACATTTAATGAAGAGCTATGTGCGGCATTTATTTCTGTCGATGTTCCTTTACATAAACTACAGGACACAAAGTTGCGTGCCTTTTTAGAAAAGTACACTGACAAACCAGTTCCACATCCTATGACTTTACGTAAGTACTATGTAAAAACAGTGTTATGATAAGTGCATTGATGGTATAAGAATGAACCTAAACAACTGCAATAAATGGGTTTCAATGGATGAAACAACGGATGTCATTGGACGATTTGTGGTAAGTGTGGTTGTTGGAACACTGGACACAGAAGGCCCCATTGTACCATATCTTCTAACAAGTGATGTAGTCAGTGTTGCAAATTATTCTACTGTAAGAGCAGTAGTTGACAATACCATGAAAATACTATGGCCATCAGGTGTGAAACACAATAGAGTACGACTGCAATACCATAACCTGGCACCTGTACAGCCATTTGGACACTACCATTTTGCATCAGTGACCTTTAACGCTTATTGCTGTAACCTGACCCTTTGTATTCTATACGATATCCACGCATTCCTGCCTCGATGTCGCAGCCCTATTCATCACATTACATTTACATAGATGAGCAATCCTCATAGGTTAGTGACTCGTCAAATTTAAGTTTAAGATTAAAAAACTAGAAACTAAGACTACAATTATTAAGTTAATTGAAGGAAATTAATTGTTCCTTCATACTAGGCATGTGTAGGCTAAGGTTCTGGATAGTCAACCTGAAAAATTCAATGCCATGGCTGGGATTTGAACCACGGATCTCCCGATCTTCGGTCTCTGGTTGCTCTTAATCTTTGAGCTACCATGGCCAATGTGCCATCATGATATTAAAGTCTCCAATTGACTTGTTAATTTCCTGGTAAACTGCTAGGAGTCCTCGTATTCGAGATACATACTGTTTGCGGCATCTTACTATTTATTCTAAGTACATAATATTATTATTATTATTATTATTATTATTATTATTATTATTATTATTATTATTATTATTATTATTATTATTATTATTATTATTATTATTATTATTATTATTATTATTATTATTATTATTATTATTATTATTATTATTATTATTATTATTATTATTATTATTATTATTATTATTATTATTATTATTATTATTATTATTATTATTATTATTATTATTATTATTATTATTATTATTATTATTATTATTATTATTATTATTATTATTATTATTATTATTATTATTATTATTATTATTATTATTATTATTATTATTATTATTATTATTATTATTATTATTATTATTATTATTATTATTATTATTATTATTATTATTATTATTATTATTATTATTATTATTATTATTATTATTATTATTATTATTATTATTATTATTATTATTATTATTATTATTATTATTATTATTATTATTGTAAGTACTTATTATACTTATTACTGTAATTACTTATTGTAAGTACTTTTTCAGTATGACTCTACCTATTCAAATTAGATATTTTTCTTGTCAAACTTGAGCCTACAAGAGAGAAAGCTGAAACGTGTATTTTTATTTTTTATTAAAAATATTTCATCCCAGTCTGTAACTTAGTGTGAAAATGATAGCTACTTCACAAGTAATAAGTTTCTTATATACTCCAATGTTTAAGGACTATGATTCAATGAAGCACAAAATTAATATAATTTTGAGTCAAACTAATACTCAATGCTCCACTTACTGCTAGTATTTACCTAGAACACATTTCGTTAGGATCTTTCTAACTTCATCAGCTGTTGTTGCCTAATGGATGTTGGTTTGGTGAACTCATTGGAGGCAATAGGTGCGTCTCTGTCGTTATCTTGATGTACTTGAAGTTTGGGTAAAGGTAGTGTCGAAATTAAACAATATTCTTTCATATTTCCTTATGAAGATTTTCTCCCACATGGTTAATGCAGCTGGACCTTGGACACTTTTTAATAAGTGGATTTCTCAAAGGCTGTGACAACTTTTAAATTGGAAAAACTAAAAGAAACTTGAACATTAGGCTTAAAGACAATTTTAGGAACATCAGGAACAAAGAAATAGATAAATCGGCGGTAGCGTACCATTTTTGGAAGGAGAATCATGATATAGAACGAGAAATCCACTTATTAAAAAGTGTCCAAGGTCCAGCTGCATTAACCATGTAAGAAAAAATCTTCATAAAGAAATATGAAAGAAAGTTATTTAATTTTATCAATAATAACTTAACACTAGTAACACAACTTCACTTATCTTATTTAAATCCTGGGACCGGTGGCTGAGGATAAAGCAGATGTTTGCTTTGAAACCGGTCCCAGGATTTAAATAAGATAAGTGAAGTTGTGTTACTAGTGTTTAGTTATTATTGATAACCTAGTTTACTTCACTGTCAGCAGCTTCAGTTTTTTACATAAAAGTTATTTAATTTCGACACTACCTTTGAAGAAAACCCAAACTTCAAGTACATCAAGATACTGAAAGAGATGCACCTATCGCCTCCAATGAGTTCACCAAACTAACATCCATAGTCAACAACAGCTGACGATGTTAGGAAGATCCTAACGAAATGCATTCTAGGTAAATACTAGCAATAAAGTGGAGCATTGAGTATTAGCTTGACTCAAAATTATATTTATTCTTATGTACTATTTAAACTTTGCCAGTGCTACATAAAACAGAACCATTGTGAAAATAAATTATATTTATTGTACAGGCAAAAGCAGAGTTACGTGTAATGCAACAGCGACATAGGAACTGGGATGGCAGAGGAGATCAAGGAGGTGCAGAATTACAGAGTTGGCTTAAGACTGTGAAACCATTCTTAATAATGTGCTCTTACTTTGTGGTACAACAGTGGAGTGGAATTTACGCTGTCACGTTTTACTCTGTCACTCTGCTTGGCGCTGCAGTTGCAGGAAAGGGTATCATGGCAACCATTGTTGTTGACACGGTGTGTGTTGTCGCTTCAACTATTACAAGCCAAATTATGTGGAAGTGTGGTAGAAGATCATTAACGGCAGTGTCTGGCATTGGAGCAGGAGCAGTGCTAATACTGTTTAGTGGTCTTCTAATGTTTAATATAACGTCACCACCTGTTCTGATCTTCCTTTTGAGTCTGTACATAATATTCATTTGTTTGGGATTCATGACTATACCTTGGATTATGATTGGAGAGGTTTTTCCCTTCACTAAGAGGGGCATCACAGCAGGTGTTACGGCTGGATTCAACCACATCATTGCATTTTCTGTTCTGAAGTCGCTACCTAGTCTGTTGGCAATTATAGGAGCACAAGGTGTTTTCTTACTTTATGGACTAGTGGCATTCTTTGGAACTTTGATAATTCTTATCTGGCTTCCTGAAACGCAAAACAGAACACTAGATGAAATTGAGTACAATATAACAGAGGAAACATAATATCAGTCAGAGATTGAACTGGCAAAAATATAAATAAATAAAACTGACTTAAATAAGATCTGCGTAATGGATTACTTCAGTAAGATGAAAGAAATTTGGGTGGTAGTTATTGCCACAGAAAGCTGAGATATACAACGCAACACTAATGAGTCTTAAAGAATCAAACAAGCATTATTTAAAAAAATTAAAATGATTTTATGCTTTTCAAAATTTTGTCCTTTAATATTAATATACAGGTGTTAGGGGCATGAATGTGCAGACTTCAGCAGCAACTTCCTGATATTACGCTGAAACAGTTCCTGTACCAATTTGCTCTAAAGTGCCTGGTTGCAGAAATAAAAAATAAAATTGATCAATGTTTTCATTGTGAATATGTCATAACACCTTAAACATTTACTTTTGCAATTAGAATAATGAGGGAGAGCTAATAAAGATGAGTTACTTGTGTTTTTACCATATGTTACTAAGACACAAAAATGATAATTAAAGGACTGGATTTAAGCATGTTTATTGCAATAAAGTCATGGCTTTATACTTGGCAACCTGGCAAAATTGGCATGTGTGTAGAGTGGAAGATCAGGAATGTAAACAGTAAATCTACCTGCCACGACACTTCGTACCACAAGAGGTTCTGTTAGCGCTTTGGTTGCATTAAATGCATTCAGAACTATGGAAGTCTTTAAAAATCAAGAGTATGCTTCTTGCTTATGGCAAAGCCAACTGCAACGCTTGAGATGTTTCCCAATAGGAGAATTCGAAATCCAATAGTCATAGTATAGAGTCTACTTCTGAGCATCTACTGTAAATAGACATCATATTGATGTTGCAGTTATTGACATTAATACATTTCCTGTTTAGCAAATATGTGGCTTTGATTTAATTTTACGTGATACATCTATTATGTGTATCAAATGGGAGGGTGTTTGTCCTTGAGCACTACTAGGTGAGCAACCAATCGGAGTCCTGTGTTGTATTGCATTCCCCTATGTGGTGTGTGACGAGCGCCAAACTAATCAATCTCTAATAAATACTATTTGCGCTAAGACAAAAATTCAGATTTTGCCAAAACTGATCCATGTGGAAGGAGAGAGTAATGTATTTAACAAAACCGTAAAAGCCCATATTTTTAGCTCAAATAGTTTTCCTAATACAAATAAAGTAGATACCGTTATATTATAACAATGCATTGCGACGTAAGCATTCTAATGAATATCATTATTGATTGGCATGTAAGAGTGAACATATATTTTAAATTACTCAGAACTGAAACAAACATTTGACATGACGTGGTACAAGAAATATGTACTTTGAATAAGCCAAGGTCTTTGTTAAATTCGATGAGAGGAAACAATACACTTCTTGCCAGTCTGGCAGAACGTGTCTGGTCACATTATATTTTTGTTTATGAATGGTTTGTAATATCTATTTACTCTAGAGTTCAAAGCAGCTTTATTCAGTTACTCTTACATGTAAAAGTGTATCAGCTGGATCAATGAGACGCGATTCACCTTCCCCCTTACTACTGCTAGAACAATCCAATAGAGTTAATGTGGGCTCAAATTATGTTGCAAACAAAAATAATATTTTTAAACTGACTGACGTTGAATGACTTATTCACGAAGAAAATGACAAGGAACACAACAAGACTGGGAAAACTGTGTGAGTCATCAGATAAACTACAAGAAGACAACTTTTGAAAAGAAATAGTACGTAACAAGATTTTGGAACCTATCATCATAAATTTGTAGTACTCAAGACGAAGACAATGACAGTAACGAATTATCTCTTAACGTAAGTAACATTCACAGCTATATGGATGTACCACTGGTATTTTCGTTGGATTAGAAAAATAAGTAATTCATAAACTATAATTAACTTTAAACTAAATATTTAAAATATATGCATAATATATAAATATTCATGTTGCAATTGTGATTTCAACAACTATATTATTATAAAACTTTGGAAAATTCAGTTTGCGTTCCCTTACGTCTAGCGCCACGAACACTCGCAAGTGTGCGAGAGACAGGAAAATATAAAAAGAGTGGGGATAATGAGGTTGCAACGGAAAGTCCTAATGCATCTGATTAATTACAGGCGAGAATTCTTCCCATTTGAAACACATAAGTGAGGTATTTTTGTAATTAATAGTTGAATTTGTTAATTTTGATCATCCTATGCATAGCTTTTACGTACCTTTTAGTTTAGGTCTTGGAATACAATTAAATAGCTCAAACGAAAATCACCCCATCCCTTGTTACTGGCAGTAGCCAATAACACACACACACACACACACACACACACACACACACACACACACACACACACACACACACACACACACACACACACACACACACACACACACACACACACACACACACACACACACACATTCGACCGCACCGTGGCTGAGTGGTTATACTACTCTGCTCTCACCAAGCGTTCAATACTAAGGGACCACAAAGTGAGATTTCTGGTGGACAACGCGGCATTGGGGCAGGTTTTCTCTGGGATCTTCGGTTTTCGCTGCCATCTAATTCCACTGGTGCTCCATCTTCATCTCATGTATCAGTAGTGTCACTGCCTGCGGTGCCGCATGTAGTAAAAGCAGGCATTAAACACTACACATTTCATTTCATGATAAACACACAGGCACATGGCAAACCAGCTTTCAAGCGCTGGCCTAATTTAGACTTTCACCCGTTGCATGTATGAATGCATACCTGGCCACAAACAAAAGCATAAACATTAAGCTCTTAATACCTACTCTGCTGCCAGACCATGCAGATAATGTATTCACTAATGTTCAATTATTTCCTTTATGTTTAAGATAGATGGAATTGTTATGGAGCTTCATTCTTTGTAGTTGACGCTACTACCCATTATGGGCTTTGGCCTCCTTCCTTCCTCCATCTCGATCTTTCACTTTTCCCTTCCAGCCTCCTATTCCCATTGATGATACATGAGATGAAGATGGAGCACTGGTGGAATGAGATGGAGAGGGAAACCAGAGATCCCAGAGAAAACCTGCCCCAATGCTGCATTGTCCACCAAAAATCCCCCTATTCTTAAGAAAGTGCAGAGCTTTTTCTTGAACAATGAACTGACAATCTTAGAAAAGTCTTAACTTCTGTCAAATGGTCCTGCATTATGTTGTTTAGTAATCTACCTGGAAATTGAATTTATTTTTGTGAAGTGAAATAAAATGAGTATAATTATTGGCGGAGAAGATATCAGATTTTATACTTTGTTTGTTTGTGATGCAGCTATAGTAATATGAGTTTTATTTGAATATTATAATTAACTCCATAAACCAATCCCATTACTCTAGTAGAAAGCTTTGAAATAAAATATAATTTACACCTCTGTGAAATGTTCAAGAAACAAACAAAACACTCAGATATTGCAAAACTAATAGCATTAGAAACATTACAAACCAAATACTCTGGAGAAAAATGGACACATATATATACAGATGGTTCATTTGTAAGTGATGATGGAGCTGGAGCAGGTGGCACATGTCAGTTTTTCTCCTTTTACAAAACTGTGGGGGAAAAAAGCATTACAAATTTTTTTAGTTAATTGATGGAAATTAATCATTTCTTCACACTAGCCGTATATGGGCTAAGGTTTTTGATAGAGTCAACAGGAAAAATTCAATGCCATGGCCGGGATTTGAACCACGGATCTCCTGGTTTCCATCCAGTCGCTCTAACCTATTGAGCTACCGTAAATTACAAAAAAAAAAAAAAAAAAAAAAAAAAAAAAAAAAAAAAAGATGGCCAACGATAGTAAGTTGCCACAAACGGTGTATCTTGCATGCGAGAGCCAGGTCTATATGAGTCAAATGGAGAATTTAATGTCGGGATGGGACGTTGGCCATGGTAGCTCAATGGGTTAGAGCGAATGGACGGAAACCACGAGATCTGTGGTTGAAATCCCGGCCATGGCATTCAATTATTCATGTTGACTATCTATTACAAATTTTGTTGGAGAAATTGATGCAATCTATACTTCCCTAAAATATCTGTTTGTTTGACTACACAAGTGTAAACACATTGTTATTTTATCATATTCTAGAGCAGCAATGCAAGCAGTAGCTTTAACTTGGAATCCCAAAATGGAAAAAAATGAGAAATTCATTGTATGATTAAACAGATACAGAATTTAAGTAAGGATATAGTCTTGCAGTGGATTCCTGTACTCTGTGGATTGGGTAACAATGAGAAGACAGACATCCTAGCAAAAAAAGGGAAACAAAATTCAAAATAAGATGCAATCAAAAGTACCACTGGAATCAGTTAAACATATCATAAAGACAAAAAATGAATAATGATTATTAAATTAAACACAAATATATTAAATTCCAAAGGACAAACATTCTTAAAAGATTTAGAATTAATTCCTGAAGTACCTCAAAAACAGCTGTTGCCATGTTCAGAGTTACCACTAGACATGACTGTCTCAGCAAACACCTGCATAAAATTAGATTGTTATCTCCAAATTGTCTGTTATGTAACAAGGAAGAGGAAATGAATTTGGAACATCTATGCGTCTGTGAATAACTTATAAACTATCCAGGCTTGACCTCAAGATATTGAGAGGCAAGGAGAAGGCTTTGTTGCTAAATTTCTGACTATTACGTACGTACGTATATACACATTTTAATATTACTATATTTCATTTTAACTCAACTTTTATTCCATTGCATTTCCATTTTACTCACCTTATATGAAGAGTTACACTCCCCAGGACTCCTAGGGTCAAAGGACTAGAGGAGATCTGGATGCAAGATTCCGAATAGGTGATCACCTGAAAAAGTGATTCATATGAAATGTTAGTAGAATGGAGAAAGAAAAGATAATGGAGCAATTGATGGAAAGAATAGCAGGGGAAATTGGAGAAACCCACCAAGCACTGCTTTGTACACCACAAAGCACACATATAAGTACGTGCCTTCAATAGAGGGATACAAAATGTTTCGTTTACATCAAGTTCTAAGGTGGATCAAATATAGTTGTGCTTATATCGATAGTCAACATAAAAAATTCAATGCCATGGCTGGGATTTGAACCACGAATCTCCTGGTTTCCGTCCAGTCACTCTAACCCATTGAGCTACCATGGCCAACATGCTGTCACAACATTAAATTCTCCATTTGACTCGTGTCAAATTTGACTCAACCATTTTCTTACAAATTGACTAGGATTGTGATTTCATGAATATCTTATCATCAGCTTCAACCATCAACAATATCATTGTTAACGTTACTGTCACTAGATGTCACTATGTTTATTTTAGTACTACCAAAATCTAAAAATGAAACAAATTTAAAAACAGAATCGACTGCAAGTATTTAAAAATTCATTATGCAATGTTTATTTTTTAAAATAAATATCTTTTCCTAAACCATTAAATCTATCCGACCAATTAATTGTTTTAATAATTAAACTTCATTAAACTTAAGGATTTATTTCATGTAAAATGACCAAAAATGATCTGCTATGGCTGATTTGTTTGTTTGTACTTAATGTTACGAATATGTTCTTTCGTTCTGGTTTCCAAATTACATTTTGTCTTTTCAATATAAACTTCATCACAATCGAACAATTATTTTGATAAATCTCAGATTTTTTGCTATCAGGAATTTTATCTGTTTGAGACTTGCAATAAATTTTTAATACTATATTTATTTTAAAGAACTGAAGTTATACCAAACTCTTTTAACATTTTTTTGAAAATATTTATTAACCCAAGGATGGTAAGTAAATAGTTTAAAATTATAATCATCTTTTATTTTTTTAAGGGTAGAATTATCCTGAAATTAATTAATGTATTTCTTCCTTTTGTAGATCTAAAGATAATAAGAAATTATAAATTAAACTTTGGTATTTATAGGAAGTCTACTCATATTGATAATTACATGTGAAATAAAAGTTTTAATGCTTTTTCACGTAAATTTGCTGTTTTTAATAGTTTGATTTATAGACTAATAAATATAACTCTCAATAAAGAGGAATTTAATAAATAATATAAACATATTATTAATACTGCTTTAATTAATGGTTTTAATGTAATAATAATATTTATTTATTTAGCATTTAATTTCTGTACAGAAATATTTGCTTTTTCAAGATACAGTACAAACAATACAAACTAGAAATTCAGAAAATACAGAATTAATTCTGCATGCAATAATCAGATTAAATTGTATCATGTCAACAAATACAGAAAACTTGCATGAATTGTCAACCATTAGTATCATAAAATTATTCTCATGTAGTCATTTACTCTACTCAATCTGGTGTCTAAAATATTCAAAGAACTCTTGAGTACTATGAGTACTCTTGAGTACTATAGAAGCACTGATTTATTGAAAATGATTTCACATCTCTTTTAAAGAGTTTATATATAAAAAATTTAAAACTTTAAATATTAAAAAACAGTTAATGACATTTCTACCTTTAGTATTTAATTTGTATTTCAATTCGTTGTCTTTCTGTAAATTGTGTCATGACTAATTACTTTGAGGAAGATTTTACAATGAAGTATTGTCCTTATTTGCTTAGCTTTTGCCTGTATATGTATTGTTTAAATCAACTGTATTGTTTAAATCAAAATCTACTCAAATTGAAGTACAGTACGCGCAAATTAAGTTGAGCGCTGGATTTACGGTTGGTGTGGACAGAGGAGAAGAAGCGAGAGCTAACGCTCTTTTGTTTCTGCAGTGTGGTCAACCTTGAAAAACCCTGTTCAGCAAAATAGCGTGTAAGATAAGCAAAGATATTACAAGTAATGTTGCATTCTCTGAAAACATTCCTTAGTTTTGCCCACGCCAGCTCAATTGCATTCAGATCACAGTTATACGGAGGTAGACGAATAATAATGTGTCCCCTTTCGAGAGTCATAACATCCACAAATGTTCATACAAATATAAATCATTTTCAAGTAAATGCTGATGTACCACACTCGTAACAAGGATAAACTGACAATTCGAGCGCACCAAACGAGCCTTTATGAAGGAAGCTTTAACTACAAAGTGATAATGTTATATAATAAACTTCCAAATTCATTTAAACAAGCTGCATCATTAAAACACTTTAAGAATAAGGTTAAGACATTTTTGTATGCACACTGTTTTTATACGGTTAATGAATTTTTAGAACTATAACCATGTAAATGAGCACTGGGAGCATAGTACATTCACAAACCTGTAATATTTATATTATGACATTTCTTGTAGTAAATTAGTCTATGCAAATACCACATGAAACCATAGAAAAGCTACTTACTGTGTATATTGTATGTAATCAATTTGACTTTATGTATATACTGTATTTATACATTTTGACGTGTCTCATAACATGTATATGTTGCCAAGAACGAACTAAAATTCTAATTCTAACATACGATTGTTGTAAACCGATTGGCTAATTAACCTCGAAATTGATCAAAACAAAATATGGCAGACATGATAAAGCTTAGCGTATTAGCCACTAGATGTCACTGTATAGCGTATTTCAAAGTTGTCATCTATGTTTAAGGAGTTAAACGAAACTTACTGAATGAGGACTTGGAACCCGATCGCTCTTCATATCGTGTGCATGTAGTAATGATGTGTTTTCCTTTGCTCAGTACACATGCAGTAAGGTCCTAATAAATTTAAATTGCAGTTTGAAAGGGTATGTGTTTGTACGTTCTGAGACTTGAGGATAGGAGGAGTGCAAAAAAAAGAAATGTTACCATTAAAAGAAATCACAGCCTTTATTTGTAATCATAGTAATGTGAGGGTATGTTGATATCTTAGAGCTTTTCTAAAAATATCACCTCATACAGTTGCAACAGTGAGGCTACAGGCATTCTTCCATAATTTTTATTCACCCGGTATAAAAAAAAAACCTATTTGCACTTGTTTAGAATGTCGACTTTTTACAACAGCAACCAGAAAGCGAGCATGTCAACATTTTATAAGCAGCAATGGCGCAACAGCAATGAAACATACCATGCTGAATATAGTACAGCTAACAATAATACATTTCAATAAAACAATACCCCACAAAATTTCTTAGCAAATCCTATGAGATGAGACGAGACGCAACTGGCCAGTTGTATCTGTCCAACCCTGTGAAATAAGATATGATTTCCGACCTTCACATACAACAATGATATTTACTGGCTCTTCTTTTATCTCAGGATGGGGACATTACAGAGGGACAAATACTATTATCTATGTCAACCTAGTTTAATCCTGCTGTAAACATCTGGGTCAGAGATATTGGGTCAGAAAATGGCTAAGTTGTTGATTGGTTTAGTGAAGTTAGTGGGCGTTGCGTACGATAAACCCCTACTTTAAGTACAGTACTGTAAGTAGTTTTCTGATCACTGCTCTGTGAGAGCTAATTTCAGAGAGAGAAAAGTATGCAAATGTTTCGATTCTTATAAATGTAATAGCCCCACATTTTATCTTTGTGCTTCATATACCACATAGATGTGTTCTGTATACTATATACAGATTAGACAAAAGACAGGTGAAATTATACACACTATTGACTTATTGTGTTAAATTAAGCTGCATTTTATTTAACAATTACTAAAGGACACTGTTATTACATAATATTTTAGCATTCCTATACCAGGCAGTTCTCTCGCAACGAGGTCTGTGACCGCCTTGTAGCGTAGATGGCAGCGTGTCTGCCTCACGTTCAAGAGGTCCCGAGTTCGAATCTCGGTCAGGGTGAGTTACCTGGATAAGGTTTTTCCGGGGTTTTCCCTTATCCTTAAAAGACGAATGTCAGGTAACTCTAAGCTCTATGGACCCTGGACACATTTGAATAACATGTCACCCATTCCATTCACCCTCCGATATGACAACGTTGGAGGACGTAAAATTACACACACAAAAGGCGAGGTCTGTATCGAGTTGAATGCTGATTATGTTGAAGATGTTATTGTTTATAGTGTGGAGTTGTGATTGTGATATTTAACAATGTATTTCCTGAACATCTCGCGTACCTCACAAGCCCAAGAACAATTTAAAATCAGTAAGCTTTTCGTCATGGAGCAGGTCGGTGCTTCGTCCGAAATAAAACACAATCGAGGCAAACCTTGAAAAAGTG
The DNA here is from genome assembly GCA_030765055.1 of Mantis religiosa. NCBI lineage: Eukaryota > Metazoa > Arthropoda > Insecta > Mantodea > Mantidae > Mantis > Mantis religiosa. The sequence goes on from CM060952.1 coordinate 15,351,416, forward strand.
GCGAGGAGAGAATGATGGCGCATTGTGTCGCGGTGCTTAAAGAAAGAAACCCGGAGTCTTCTATAAAAACATTTAGAAAGAAACTGGTGATCGCCTTGGTGTTTACGCATATAGTGTACATAATGTTAGAATGGAACAGAACGCATCCGGAACTATACTAACACCGGAAAAATCGCGTAAATGCAAACAGCGCGTGGAGAAGTGCGACTATTTACGAAAAGTGCTATATGCAGTATAGTTCATGATTATTTTATCAGAAATGAATCAACTCTAGATTTAATAAGTTAATGTGTAACCCAACTCTATTTATTTATTGTCTAGAAGTTAGTGCTGCTAGTGTTGCGAAGCTTATATATAGTGGCGCTGTTACCATGGATTTATCTTTGGTAGTAGAGTGAGTGTGTGGTGTTTTAGGGCCCGTCGACAACAAGGTCATTTGGGCCCGAAGTCAATACTAAATACTAAAACCTAAAACCTACACAAATTTAGCTAAGAACACTCAACCATTAAAAGGACATAAAAACATAAAAAAAACATAAAAAAACATAAAAACCATCTAAAAACTAATAATTTAAAATCTCTAAAATTAATAAATATAAAATACAAGTCAGACTTGCTTATTAAAACCAATTTTAGCAACAAACCGAAGTGCCTTATCCACGGCCACTGGGTCGTCACCTAAAACACCGTGCAAGTTAGTCCCCAAGCCCAAAGACTGGCCAACGCGGGCGTACTGCGGGCACTCGAGTAATAAATGCCGCACAGTGAGGCGTACTGCACACGGAGCACACACAGGGGCCGGTTCCCCTCTTAACAGATGTCCATGAGTCGCTCGTGTGTGCCCAATTCTCAGCCGGGTGAGTATCACCTCGGTTGGTAATAGATACCTTTCTAACGCACTGATTACTCCACGTGGAGTAATCATATATTTATCATTTGTGATTGCTACGAATTCCACTGGTTGAAGTGATGCGTTCATTGCTGCTTAGCACACGAACGGGAGGTCTGTCAGTGCGTTATCTGAGAGGTTTCTGTTAACAAAGATAAATCCATGGTAACCGTTCCAGCAGGGCGACAATACGTACATGTAGCGTCTAACACGTAGAGAGTTGAGTCAGCAGCGCCTTTGTTTGCAGCAGGATTAAACTAGCGTGAGATAGAGTATAGATCATGTCTGTGTATATACGTACGATGTATTGAAGATCATTTTACAACACCTTGTGACCTCGCACTAAAAGCAGACATATTTCTGTCTTCCCTATCCCCTCAGACGTTCCGATTTTTTTTCTAGAGCTTGTCTACACTGCATGAACTATAAGTCTAATATGGAGAAAGTATGCAATTCACACACTTTTTCTAATAACTTAAAACTTTAGAAGGATTTCCTAGTTGTCACCACTAAATACCAATCTATGTAAAATACTATTTCTAATGCCATTGAAATATACATACGGTTGTATTTAAAAACTCCATAAAAAAAACTCTTCCTCACACGCTACAGAGATATCAGGCGACAAAATATGCCAGTGCTTCCTAACTATTCAAGAGTTGCGATTGTTTCCGGAAACCTACGAAGACTGGTATTCAAGGTTACCGGCTATGTGCCGTACTAGGAATCTCGGGTTTGATTCCCGGCGGTGAGGGTGCGGATTTTTCTCCGACCAAGATAATTCCTCATCTTCCCCAGAGTCTGGAAGTATGAAGGAGAGTGCAAATGTGTGCTTGCTCTATTGATACAACCCAACGAATACGAGTTAACACCATCGATATGTTCCAAAGGAGAACGGCCGCCGATATGACCACTGGAGTTAAAGGAGAGGTATAAATGTGTACGTGATCTAATGATTAAAACCCAACGAACACGAGTTAACACCTTCGATATGTTCCAAAGGAGAACGGCCGCCGATATGACCATTGTAGTTAAAGGCGAGGTATAAATGTGTAATTGATCTAATGATTAAAACCCAACGAATACGAGTAACAACTTCGATATATTCCAAAGGAGAACGGCTGCCGATATGACCATTGTAGTTAAAGACGGGGTATAAATGTGTACGTGATCTAATGATTAAAACCCAACGAATACGAGTTAACACCTTCGATATGTTCCAAAGGAGAACGGCCACCGATATGATCATTGTAGTTAAAGGCGGGGTATAAATGTGTACGTGATCTAATGATTAAAACCCAACGAATACGAGTTAACACCTTCGATATGTTCCAAGGAGAACGGCCACCGATATGACCATTGTAGTTAAAGGCGGGGTATAAATGTGTGCGTGATCTGATGATTAAAACCCAACGAATACGAGTTAACACCTTCGATATGTTCCAAAGGAGAACGGCCACCGATATGATCATTGTAGTTAAAGGCGTGGTATAAATGTGTACGTGATCTAATGATTAAAACCCAACGAATACGAGTTAACACCTTCGATATGTTCCAAGGAGAACGGCCACCGATATGACCATTGTAGTTAAAGGCGGGGTATAAATGTGTGCGTGATCTAATGATTAAAAACCAACGAATACGAGTTAACACCTTCGATATGTTCCAAAGGAGAACGGCCACCGATATGACCATTGTAGTTAAAGGCGAGGTATAAATGTGTAATTGATCTAATGATTAAAAGCCAACGAATACGAGTAACAACTTCGATATATTCCAAAGGAGAACGGCTGCCGATATGACCATTGCAGTTAAAGGCGAGTTATAAATGTGTACGTGATCTAATGATTAAAACCCAACGAATACGAGTTAACACCTTCGATATGTTCCAAAGGAGAACGGCTGCCGATATGACCATTGTAGTTAAAGGCGGGGTATAAATGTGTACGTGATCTAATGATTAAAACCCAACGAATACGAGTTAACACCTTCAATATGTTTCAAAGGAGAACGGCCGTCGATATGACCATTGTAGTTAAAGGTGGGGTATAAATGTGTCCGTGATCTGATGATTAAAACCCAACGAATACGAGTTAACACCTTCGATATGTTCCAAAGGAGAACCGCCGCCGATATGACCATCGCAGTTAAAGACGGGGTATAAATGTGTACGTGATCTAATGATTAAAACCCAACGAATACGAGTTAACACCTTGGATATGTTCCAAAGGAGAACCGCCGCCAATATGACCATCGCAGTTAAAGACGGCGTATAAATGTGTACGTGATCTAATGATTAAAACCCAACGAATACGAGTTAACAAGTTCGATATGTTCCATAGGAGAACCGCCGCCGATATGACCATCGCAGTTAAAGACGGGGTATAAATGTGTACGTGATCTAATGATTAAAACCCAACGAATACGAGTTAGCACCTTCGATATGTTCCAGAGGAGAACGGCCGCCGATATGACCATCGCAGTTAAAGACGGGGTATAAATGTGTCCGTGATCTGATGATTAAAACACAACGAATACGAGTTAGTACCTTCGATATGTTCCATAGGAGAACCGCCGCCGATATGACCATCGCAGTTAAAGACGGGGTATAAATGTGTACGTGATCTAATGATTAAAACCCAACGAATACGAGTTAACACCTTCGATATGTTCCTAAGGAGAACCGCCGCCGATATGACCATTGTAGTTAAAGACGGGGTATAAATGTGTACGTGATCTAATGATTAAAACCCAACGAATACGAGTTAACACCTTCGATATGTTCCAAAGGAGAACCGCCGCCGATATGACCATTGTAGTTAAAGACGGGGTATAAATGTGTACGTGATCTAATGATTAAAACCCAACGAATACGAGTTAACACCTTGGATATGTTCCAAAGGAGAACCGCCGCCAATATGACCATCGCAGTTAAAGACGGCGTATAAATGTGTACGTGATCTAATGATTAAAACCCAACGAATACGAGTTAACAAGTTCGATATGTTCCATAGGAGAACCGCCGCCGATATGACCATCGCAGTTAAAGACGGGGTATAAATGTGTACGTGATCTAATGATTAAACCCCAACGAATACGAGTTAGACCTTCGATATGTTCCAAAGGAGAATGGCCACCGATATGGCAATTGTAGTTAAAGGCGGGGTATAAATGTGTACGTGATCTAATGATTAAAACCCAACGAATACGAGTTAACACCTTCGATATGTCCCAAAGGAGAACAGTCGCCGATATGATCATTGTAGTTAAAGGCGGGGTATAAGTTTAAGAAATAAATAAAAAATTACAGATGCGTAAATACAGTATTGAATGAGCGCGCGGAGGCGGTTACTCGAGCTTAGGAAGCTGTCAAATTATCCTCAGCACTGCGGATGGTGGCGAATAGATTTTGAAAATGCATCCAGAGCAAATAAAGTATTGTTTAGCATGAATTTTTTTGTGGTTCTTCTTTTTCCACTGGAATACTTGGGGTAGTGGCGTTTTCAGCGCTTCATTGCATGCTTAGCCACTGCTTCCATCACAGGGTTTGCGATTCCACCACGCATTGAGCCAGTGTGCAGTATCACCTAATTCTCTGTACTGCTAGGACTCGCCCAATGAACTATTTTACAACTATTTTTCATAACTTTCATGGAACTATTAATATTATGTACACATTGTGTTTAATAATAAATTAAAGTATTAAGCGTAGTTATTATGTTTCAAACGGGATGATATTTGTCTACGAGCGCTGCTAGGTGAGCAACCAATTGTAGTCCTGCGGTGTTGTCATATTGCATTCCCCCTAAGCGCCATCTAATCAATCTCTAATAAATACTAATCGCCCAAAGAAAAAAATTATTCCGCTTTTGCAAAAACAGATCCGTGAGGAAGGTAGAGAGTAATGTATCTAACATAACCGAAAAAAACTTATATTTTTAGCTCAAATAGTTTTCCTAATACAAAAAAGCACTGTTATATTGTAACAATTTATCGTGACGTAAGCATTGTAATGGATATCATTATATACGTATATTTGTAATTACTCAGAACTAAAACGTAAGCTTTTGACATGACGTGATAAAAAAAATTACTTTGAATAAGCCAAGGTGTTCGTTAAATTCGAGCGAGAACAAACAATACCTTTCCTGCTCGCTTGTAGAACGACGCATCATCAGAACATGACTTATCACACTATATGTTTGTTTATGAAACGTTCATAATCTCTATTTACTCTAGAGAGTTCAAAGCAGTATTATTCAGTTACTCTGTGGTTTGAAAACCAGGGAAAGTGTATCAGCTGGATCAGCTTGCAATTGAAATGGGACACGAGGTATTATAAACCACCTTCCCCCTTATAACTACCAGAACAATCCAATTGAGTTTTTGTGGGCTCAAATTATGTTGCAAACAGAAATAATACTTTTAAACTGACTGACGCTGAACGAATTATTTACCAAGAAAATGACAAGGTTGCGCCAAAATGGGAAAGCTGCATGAGACGTGCAGATAAGGTAGAAGAACACTGCTTTTGGAAAGAAATAGCACGTGACAAGATTTTGGAGCTTATCATCGTCATAAACTTGCCACACTCAGGTGATGAAGACAGTGACTGACGAATTGTCTCTTAACGGAAGTGACATTCATAGTTATATGGATGCACCGCTGGCAGTTTCGTTGGATTAGGAATGTAGGTAATTCATAAACTGTAATTATATTCTAAACTATATATTGAAAAATATGTACGTGATATACGAGTATACATGTTACAGTTGTGATTTGAACAACTTTTTTTTTTTTTTTTTTTTTTTTTTTGAGTTTACGTCCTCCAACGTTGTCATATCGGACGATGTATGGAATGGGTGAAATGCTGCTCAAATGATCCCAGGGTCCATAGAGCTTAGAGTTACCCGACATTCGTCTTTTAGGATACGGGAAACCCCCGGAGAAAACCTTATCCAGGTAACTCACCCTGACCGAGATTCGAACTCGGGACCTCCTGAACGTAAGGCAGTTACGATACCACCACGCTACCGAGGCGGGCATTTGAACAACTACATTATAATAAAGCTTTGGAAAATTCAGTTTGACTTCCCTTACGTCTAGCGCCAAAAAGACTCGCAAGTGTGCGTGAGAGATGGAAATATAAAGAGTGGGAATAACGAGGAGGCAACGCTGATTCGCTACAAGCTACAACTCTTTCCATTTGAAACGCGTAGTAATAAACCTGTTTAATCACGCTCGATCAGTAAAAACACAACACGCTACTAGCGATAGTCAGATCTTTTAAAGGTGGTGTGATAGCCTTGAGATTCTTGTTCCTTTTGGAATAAACATATTTTACTTTTCATCACAGCTTTTCACAGTTTTATTTGAAAACAATTCAACATCAACTTCATAACAATAACCAAGGAAACTATTAAAAAATAATAAGAAAATACTATCTCTTTTCTTGAAAAATCTATTTTCGCTCAAGATGTAACTCTCGTTCTCCACAATTCCATTCTCTTTGCATAGCCAATAGGTAACAGAAGTGTTAGAAAATTCAAAGAAGTAGGTAACAATGAATATGTCGAAATTAGTTCACTCCAGAAAAATGAGTGCATCCAGGTGGCCATGACTTCGCTATTAACGAAGCAATATGCCCATCTGTAAATATTTAATAATTTAACTTCAACATTTCTAAAGATGAATTAATCTGGTGGCCTAAGATTATTATTATTATTATTATTATTATTATTATTATTATTATTATTATTATTATTATTATTATTATTATTATTATTATTATTATTATTATTATTATTATTATTATTATTATTATTATTATTATTATTATTATTATTATTATTATTATTATTATTATTATTATTATTATTATTATTATTATTATTATTATTATTATTATTATTATTATTATTATTATTATTATTATTATTATTATTATTATTATTATTATTATTATTATTATTATTATTATTATTATTATTATTATTATTATTATTATTATTATTATTATTATTATTATTATTATTATTATTATTATTATTATTATTATTATTATTATTATTATTATTATTATTATTATTATTATTATTATTATTATTATTATTATTATTATTATTATTATTATTATTATTATTATTATTATCATCATTATTATCATTATTATTATCATTATAATTATTATAATTATTATTATCATCATTATTAAACATGAAGAAAAAGTTTTCGTAGGAATAGTCTGCCAAAGAATAGAGAAATTCCTGTTAATAATTGCATCATCAAATTGTTTAGTTTAGTGCTAAAATAAATCTTGCCTAAATTCAAGTGTTACTATCGAAGGACATTCCTTTATCTACAAGGAAACGTAGCTATCAAGGTTTTGATGCAAATTGTAATGGACCTTTAGCACAGTACGCAAAAACTAAGATATAAAAATGTCATTCAGCCTTGATACTAGTAAACGAGCAATATTAAAACAGTAGCGCATCACCAGTCTTCATTTGTTCTTTCAGCGACATGTTTCAAAGGTAAGTTTCATTTATGTTGCTTAGCAAACAGTTGGCAGCCCTTTTTACTTTTTATACCAGGTAACTAGTAATATAGGAAGTATGTACTTTCCTACCTTTATCCTTAAAGCTTGCTGGGTTTGCTGCGAATAATTTGTTCCAACTTTTGTTTATGTTTTAATCAGATGGGCATCTATTCCTTCAAATCAATGATTCACTTCGTCATCACGATGGATTGTATCTCAAAATACGCTCCGCTATCTCGAAAAGAAGAAAAGAAACATACAAAATGTACAAGGAAAGCAATGAATAAAAATAGAAGATAGTACAAATCAAATAGCTTAACATTTGTTGCATAGATATTAGGTTTTCAAATATGACGATCAATAACTTGTCTATTTAGTAACAATTGGGCTAAAATTCATCTGTATTTAACGAATAAGCTTACCTTTGTTAAAATTTAAATAAAACCTCATTCAAAGGAAAATTTATGATACACTTACATGATATTTGAAAATGTGTAAATGAAAATGCCCCATTTGTATCTTCACGCAGAATTTACATATAGGTTTAGTATTTGGCCGATTTTTTTCGTTTTTAAGTGATGCTGTTCGCCACACACATATACATTCACACCAAAAATCTTTTTTAAACGTACAGTCTTTACATTCAAGAGAGAATTCACATTTAAGAGAGTCTTAAAACATTTGTTTCCAGTTAAATTTATACCTCGCATTTTTTAAAACATCACACCTACATAAAGAAGGCTGTTACAGTAATAAAAGTTAAAAAATAGTGACAATGGTTTAAAAAATTCGTCAAACATAAAAATAGGAACATTTGGGCGCTTCCGCGTACTTTATCGGTGTACATGACAATTACAAAAAAGTAGAGATAAAATTGAAAAAGTTGACAACCCTAGAACAGTAAACAAATCATAACTCATAAGTGCGATCTTATAAAGTTTCTCGGAGGAAGGAGATTGCCTCCTTCTAAAGGGAAATAAAGCTGGAAGTCCGTGCTAGGGGTCCCGGGTTCGATTCCCGGCGGTGGGGGTGGGGATTTTTCTCCGACCAAGAGAGTTTCTCATCTTCCAGAGTCTGGAAGTATGAATGAGAGTGTGAATGTGTACGTGATCTAATGATTAAAACCTAACGTTTACGAGTTAACACCTTCAACGTGTTCCAAAGGAGAACAGCCGCCAATATGACCATTGTAGTTAAAGGCGGAGTATAAATGGAAAAAAAAAAGCTGGAAGTCTCGTGTCGTAGATTTACGGTACGTAAAACAAGCTCGGTTTGATAAAGAGTTTCTGAGCAAAATTAAACACAGTAGTTATAGAGCGGTCATAAATAGAAATTCTATTTTGTCTGAATATTACATGAGTACTTTCATTTTCTCACGCCAGATAGCAGTAAATGAATAAGTTGTACTGATCAGGCAAGCTTTAAGTGATAGCATCCCACAGGGCCTTTATGTCGTGGGCGAATGTGCCCTGGACGAGTTTGCTCACCAGCAAACCATTACTAGTGTACAGACATACCCTACTCTCATCCTTGCAAGACAACAGAGCGCCATTCATTTGTCACACGAAACTAAACTCTGCCATACACTGCACTGTTTAAACTCTAACGGACACATTTATTTTCATATTTTAAGACACACACACACACACACACACACACACACACACACACACACACACAAACAGGCGCGCGCGCATGAATGGAACTAATGTCATTCATACTGAACGAAAAATAAATTCGTAATATTAACGTAAATATATTTAATTAGGACGCTAACAGTACAACCATCAACAATGGACCCCAACAATGCAACCACGACGAAAAACAGCCCAGCTCACAATATGTTTCACCGAAAACCAAGACTCATACATACCTTGTTGGCTCACTCTGCTGCTACCTACTCGTCCCAACTGTCACTGTAACACAGCATGACGTTGCCTCTTCTTGCGGGCGTTTCACTCGTTGGAGAGTCGAACACAAGGCTCCTCTAATTTCTTGCAATAATAGCAGGTCACCACTTGCTAACACCGATACTACTTGCGAGAGCATTCCCTAACACACCTAGCTCTTGAGAAAGACGGAATTCTATAACTTTCGACGTCTTCGCTTTCAGTGTTTACGCGGTCACGCCGCTCCTTATCTGCTTACCGTTACGACTGCCTGACAATATTTTGACTGTATTTTAATAATCATTATTATTCGGTAAATCATTTCTTTCGTGAAACGATGCCGCTGTTCATTTCCAAACTGTAGATAAGATTTCTGCTATCTTCATGACTTGCAAATTTTTCGATGGTTTGTAAACCACTTGTGACATTCTGCGTCTCAATTCTGCGAGATAATTATCAGCTAGTGGCTATATTGAAAGCCTTCAGACGTCATCCGCTGACCTCTGTGCAAAGTGCAATCTCCGTTATATACTGAAAAACCCAACATAAACAGTGTGTTGCTGGTCAGGGTTGAGTCACGTATGATGATTACCTGTCTACGACATTTTTAGTAATAATTAGGGCTAGGAAGTTAAGGAGAAATAGTTTTTTCCCTAGTGTCTAAAGATGAGGCCCAACATATGTTAATAAGGGTCAGTACACGCCAGAAAATGATGGATTTTATTTGTGGTTTATTGCCTTTTTAGCTCTTTTTTGTTTAAAAATCAGTTTATGTTATAATGTTTTTTTAACCTTAACTTCTTTTAACTTTTCTTTGCCTGTTCAACAGAGTCTAGCGTAAATTCTAATTTCTTTTAACTAATACTGGCGCCACAGGTAACAATTGAGAGGTGTCTTTCTATTCTATTTAAGTTATTAGTACCAGTAGAGAACCTAGTAAGCCCTCTCTAAATGTCACTTTATTCTTCTCCATAAGAATTCACTGGTTTCAAGTATGCACCAATGACATCTGTTGACGTGGAGAGAGGGTTTTCAATGTTTCACAATGTGTTATCAGAAAACGGACAATCCTTTACACCCAAGAGTTAAGAGATGACTGTTGTAATGACAACTGAAGCAAGCTTTCTATAATCCGAGGCAGGTTAAACCAAGTATGATTTAATTACATATTACACTCTCTCTCCCCAGAATGTCCATTATTGATTGCTGAAACAGTAGAAGCATTTCTTTTATGCAGTTTTTCTCACTGAATGTGTTGCGTACCACTTGAATTTTATGCATTCAAACTTATTCATTAAATATCTAATTGTAAATTAGTTTATTAACTTGAAGGTATCACCTTTTAAGCTCATTTTTTCCAATCTTTACGTCCTTTTTGGAATATTTTAGGCCCTTCTAAAAATCCTTTTTAGACACTTTATAAGTCCTCAACTTCCTTGTACACAGTTTGACCAACGACCCTTAGACATCGACCTACAGATCTGTTGCACTAAGAAGTGAACACAAAGAATACCTCGGATTAAAATAAGACCGGAAGCTTTCCTGGCGACGAATACACTCAAGTTCTTCTCGGGAAGCAAGCCAGGTGAAAATACGAATAGAAATCGACGTTTCGAGAGTGTGCATCTCTCCCAGCATCAGAATATTTATTAAATGTTATAACCAAAAATGAACCACTGGATATAACACAAATTTAAACAAAGACAAAACACTATAAAAATTCCCATTACTGAACAAAAGACTGTTTTCACTAAATTAAATGCCAGGTCAGGAGTATAGAAGGAGTGTGAGTATAGAAGGAGTGTGAGTATAGAAAATTAATTGGGTCAAAGAAACGTAACTACTTAATTTGATTATCAAGCTTTATTGATTTGTGCTTCTTAAGTCGTCGGGTTTATAGTATTAGGCCGGTTTCCAAGAGGAACTGAACTGAAATCTAGCATCACGATTAAGCGTGCTCCTCTCGGAGGAAATGGCCAAAGCCTCCTTAACTCTCCACTCCCAGTAACTGTTGTGTCGTCTCCCAAAAATTGGCTCTATGGTAGTTATCAAAACAATGCTCTGCTAGTCCAGACTTCTAAGGTTGTATTAAACGAATGTTCCGTTCATGTTCGTTTATTCTGGTAGCAATGGTCCTTCCGGTTTTTCCTATATACGGTGTCATGCGTTACACTCCCGGAACTTGGAAGCCCAGTTTGTCTTTCATTGGTCTCAACAGAGGTTTAATCTTCGCAGGTGGATTGTGGATGGTCCTAATGTTGTATTTGGCGAGAATTCTGCTGATTGTGCCTGATAGATTGCCAGTAAACGGGATGTTGGCTGTAGCGGTAGGCTTATCTGACGCTTGCTGTATTACAGGTTTCCCTTTCCTAGCTTTGGTGATCGAGGCTGCTGATTCTGCCGGATAGATTGCCGGTAAACGGGATGTAGGCTGTAGCGGTAGGCTTATCTGACGCTTGCTGTATTACAGGTTTCCCTTTCCTAGCTTTGGTGATCGAGGCATCTGATTCTGCCGGATAGATTGCCGGTAAACGGGATGTAGGCTGTAGCGGTAGGCTTATCTGACGCTTGCTGTATTACAGGTTTCCCTTTCCTAGCTTTGGTGATCGAGGCTGCTGATTCTGTCGGATAGATTGCCGGTAAACGGGATGCAGGCTGTAGCGGTAGGCTTATCTGACGCTTGCTGTATTACAGGTTTCCCTTTCCTAGTTTTGGTGATCGAGGCTGCTGATTCTGCCGCATAGATTGCTGGTAAACGGGATGCAAGCTGTAGCGGTAGACTTATCTCTCGCTTGCTGTATTACAGGTTTCCGTTTCCTGGCTCTGGTGATCGAGACTGCTGATTCTGCCGGATAGATTGCCGGTAAACGGAATGCAGGCTGTAGCGGTAGGCTTATCTGACGCTTGCTGTATTACAGGTTTTCCTTTCCTAGCTTTGGTGATCGAGGCTGCTAATTCTGCCGGATAGATTGCCGGTAAACGGAATGCAGGCTGTAGCGGTAGGCTTATCTGACGCTTGCTGTATTACAGGTTTGCCTTTCCTGGATTTGGTGATCGAGGTTGCCGATTCTGCCGGATAGGTTACCGGTAAACGGGATGCAAGCTGTAGCGGTAGGCTTATCTGACGCTTGCTGTATTACAGGATTCCCTTTCCTAGCTTTGGTGATCGACGCTGCTGTTTCTGCCGGATAGATTGCCAGTAAACGGGATGCAAGCTGTAGCGGTAGCCTTATCTCACGCTTGGTGTATTACAGGTTTCCCTTTCCTAGCTTTGGTGATCGAGGCTGCTGATTCTGCCGTATAGGTTACCCGGTAAACGGGATGCAGGCTGTAGCGGTAGTCTTATCTGACGCTTGCTGTATTACAGGTTTCTCTATCCTAGCTCTGGTGATCGAGGCTGCTAATTCTGCCAGACAGATTGCCGGTAAACGGGATGCAGGCTGTAGCGGTAGACTTATCTGACGCTTGCTGTATTACAGGAGTCCCTTTCCTAGCTCTGGTGATCGAGGCTGCTGATTCTGCCGGATAGATTGCCGGTAAACGGGATGCAGGCTGTAGCGGTAGGCTTATCTGACGCTTGCTGTATTACAGGTATCCCTTTCCTAGCTTCGGTGATCGAGGCTGCTGATTCTGCCGGATAGATTGCCGGTAAACGGGATGCAGCCTGTAGCGGTAGGCTTATCTGACGCTTGCTGTATTACAGGTTTCCCTTTCCTAGCTTCGGTGATCGAGGCTGCTGATTCTACCGGATATATGCCGGTAAACGGCCTGCAGGATGTAGCGGTAGGCTTGTCTGTCGTTTGCTGCATTACAGGTTTCTCCTGTCCTAGCTTTGGTGATCGAGGCTTCTGATTCTGCCGGATAGATTGCCGGTAAACGGGATGCAGGCTGTAGCATTAGACTTATCTGACGTTTGCTGTATTGCAGGTTTCTCTGTCCTAGCTTTGGTGATCGTGGCTACTGATTCTGCCGGATAGATTGCCGGTAAACGGGATGTAGGCTGTAGCAGTAGGCTTATCTGACGCTTGGTGTATTACAGGTTTCCCTGTCCTTGCTTTGGTGATCGAGGCTGCTGATTCTGCCGGATAGGTTGCCGGTAAACGGGATGCAGGCTGTATTGGTAGGCTTATCTGACGCTTGCTGCATTACAGGTTTCCCTGTCCTTGCTTTGGTAATCGAGGCTACTGTTTCTGCCGGATAGATTGCCGGTAAACGGGATGCAGGCTGTAGCGGTAGGCTTATCTGACGCTTGCTGCATTACAGGTTTCCCTGTCCTTGCTTTGGTAGTCGAGGCTACTGTTTCTGCCGGATAGATTGCCGGTAAACGGGATGCAGGCTGTAGTGGTAGACTTATCTGACGCTTGCTGCATTACAGGTTTCCCTTTCCTAGCTTTGGTAATCGAGGCTACTGATTCTGCCGGATAGGTTGCCGGTAAACGGGATGTAGGCTGGAGCGGTAGTCTTATCTGACGCTTGCTGTATTACAGGTTTCCCTTTCCTAGCTCTGGTGATCGAGGCTGCTGATTCTGCCGGATAGATTGCCGGTAAACGAGATGCAGGCTGTAGCGGTAGGCTTATCTGACGCTTGCTGTGTTACAGGTTTCCCTTTCCTAGCTTTGGTAGTCGAGGCTACTGATTCTGCCGGATAGATTGCTGGTAAACGGGATGCAGGCTGTAGCGGTAGGCTTATATGACGCTTGCTGTATTACAGGTTTCCCTTTCCTAGCTTTGGTAGTCGAGGCTGCTGATTCTGCCGGATAGGTTGCCGGTAAACGGGATGTAGGCTGCAGCGGTAGACTTATATGACGCTTGCTGTATTACAGGTTTCTCTTTCCTAGCTTTGGTGATCGAGACCACTGATTCTGCCGGATAGGTTGCTGGTAAACGGGATGTAGGCTGCAGTGGTAGACTTATATGACGCTTGCTGTATTACAGGTTTCTCTTTCCTAGCTTTGGTAGTCGAGGCTACTGATTCTGCCGGATAGGTTGCTGGTAAACGGGATGTAGGCTGCAGCGGTAGACTTATATGACGCTTGCTGTATTACAGGTTTCCCTTTCCTAGCTTTGGTAGTCGAGGCTACTAATTCTGCCGGATAGGTTGCTGGTAAACGGGATGTAGGCTGCAGCGGTAGACTTATATGACGCTTGCTGTATTACAGGTTTCTCTTTCCTAGCTCTAGTGATCCAAGCTTCAACGTCATATTCGGCGTAGCCGAAGATTAAAAAACTGTTGAGACCGGTAAAAGACAGACTAGTCTTCCAAGTTCTGCGAGTTTGTCGCTTACAATTTACTCTGCAAGTTGATTAAAAATCGTTATTATTTTCATTTAGTAACACACCTGTTTAGTCAGCAGCTCTTATGGAATTTTCTGCAACTTTTTGCAGGCTATTTCCTAAAAGTGTTGTATATTTGAAACACCTTGTAGGGGGATTTGGTTAGTTCATAACCCCACACAATATTTTACAGCTCCAAGTCCCTTGCAAATGCATCTTAGCCCATAAACGAGTCTCACATTGTTTTCATAGAGGTCACTATTAGCACACTGTTATGAAAAGCAAAATGACGTTTCAGAACTACAATTCAGGCATACAATTTTCAGTTTATTCCCTATACCAGGTTTTGAACTCGATTCTTCTTGTAACTTAACCTCACCACCACATACTCTGCATGACACAGTTTCTTCTAGCACTCGTCTTAAAATGCCTAAATCTATCACAATATTAGATTGAGTACAATCTTCAGCACAGTTTATATTTACATTAATGTTTACATTTATGTGTAAGTTCCTTCTCGAAGCACTTGTAGGAGTTGCACATGGTCGACTGCCACATGGTTGGGTGTCATTTTCATTGACTTCTACAGACAGCAGTACTGTCCTGTAGAATCTATTGCCCTTGTTCTTACGTTTCTGAAAACTCAGTTAGGTTTTGTCATCTTCTTACACAACTACACTTTTAGTTAGATAAATAGTAAAGGGACAGTTGCTTATAAACAAAACTCGAGCCAGATGCACAGAATAACAAAACTAGGGAATCATTAGTTCTCAGGATAATAGAATAAAGAAGACGATATCATGTCAAAATCTTTTATTCAACTCAAATTACAACTAAGCTTTTTTACAGCCTATGTAGTAATATTTCTTTCTTAAATTTTTAACTTTTTGTAGGTGAGTCTTCCACTGAAGACCCCCATAGCTTTCACCTAAGTTTTGCGGTCATACGTTAAATTCACTGGCTTAATCCTTTTCAGTTGTCGAATTACACTCTTACCAAACACATCCTGCATTTCTTTATTTTCTTGGTTTTGCACTCGTAAACGATGTTTCACTGCGAACTTTCTTATTTCTTCTCTAACAGTGTTGAGATCTCTATGTATGTGATCATTTCGCACATACCATGGTGCATTGACTATTCATCTTAAAACTTTATTTTGGATTGTCTGTATATGCATTCATTCCAAAATACGCATAAAAGTTACTCTAAAAAAACAAGCTCTTTCACAGGCTTCTAGATGAAACAGTTCTGGACTTATTCCAAATTTTGTAAATGGATACACAGTAAGCTAATATATTGACAGCTTTCAGTATATTCTTAAACTTTGTTGAAGTATATTTATAATTATAGTACATGACTATATGCTATACCAAAATGTGCAGAAAAGTGTGAACTATTTAATTATGCAACAAAACAAAAAATGATTTTTTTCCCAATTTTTGTGTACAGTCTCGCCTTAATATGACCTCTCAGATAGCAAATTTTACATTCTGAATTTATTTTATAGGCAATGCACCGGCTTTTATACCATAAACATTATTTTAAGAATTTATTTTGTGTTTTGTGAGAAAACATCTCGTGATAGAAAAAAAATAGAAAGTGTCATTCAATTTAGCACAACAAAGTTAGGTAATATGATCTCTTATATACTATATACTTTGTATATATATACTTTGCAGGACAATGACATTTAATACCTCCACTTTATTTCTCATGTAAATGGGTTTACATTCAGAAACATTAATTAAACAGCTGATATCGAAAGTGGAGTATTCCAGTGTCTGTAGAACAAGGGCGACCTTGTAATACACCCAAGGCCGAGTCAACAGATGGCCTTTGGGGTCAATATATTTTATCAGCAAAATTCTCTCGTTATCTTTATACTACCAACGTAAAATACAGGAAGAATTGTTTTACATCCATCAGTTAGAATGTATTATTTCGTTGTGAACACATTTACTGAGATTTATTGAGTCCGAAAAACTTCAGGTTTGTCTATACGTAACCTAAAAAATGAGAAGTTGGTGAAGCACCAATTGCTATTTCTTTTTTTTTCTTCTTCTTCTTCTTCTTTTTTGTGTAATTCTACGTCCTCCAACATTTAGTCACATCGGACGATGAATGAAATGGGTGAAATGTTGCTCCATGCGTCCGGGGTCCATGGAGCTTAGAGCTACCCGACATTCGTCTTTCAGGATAAGGAAAACCCCCGATAAAAACTTATCCAGGTAACTCACCCTAACCAAGATTCGAACTCAGGACCACTTTTTAATTTCTGATTTTCTAGAACGGCTTTAATAATTTTGCTTAAAATATATGTCTAAATATTTTCATTGCAACGTAAAATATATCTTGAAATGATGGGAACAGTCTCGGAAGTCAACTTTATTCTGAATGGTTTCTGGTAAAACGTAAGAGATAGGAAACACATAGTATATAAAAAATGTGTATCATATTAAAGAACTCAGTTTCTGTTAAATATTTTTGTGCAGACAACCGTTTCCGAGATATTCCCTGTTATTTCATTAAATTTGCAAATACGTATGTGTTTCCTCGTATTACAACAAAATATCTGTTAAACTTCAGTTCAGTATCTCTGAAGTATGTGCCACGAATATTTTCAAAAAAATCCCTACTTCAAATTACCCTAACATGCAGCAATACTTTAATAGCGCCTTTTCAGAAAACAAAACATTTAGAAACTTTTTCCATTTAAAAAAGTTTTCCATGAGATAACCTTTTTGAAAATCTTTGTTTGACATTCTATATTTCGTATTTGACCGACATTCCATTGTTTTGAGTTTTGCTGTTATAGACATACATAGGTGGTCTGAAAAGTTTCCGACCTAATAAAGATATATGACATTTTTTAAGAATTTTATTTTTATTTTCCAACAGTATTCTTGTAACCCTACACACTTCTCCTAGCGATGCTCCCATCTCTGTAACCCGTCCAAATAGTACTCGGCGTTTTTCAACATAGTCTCCTTGTAACTCTACACACTTCTCCCAGCGATGTTCCCATCTCTGTAACCCGTCCAAATAGTACTCGGCGTTTTTCAACATAGTCTCCTTGTAACTCTACACACTTCTCCCAGCGATGTTCCCATCTCTGTAACCCGTCCAAATAGTACTCGGCGTTTTTCAACATAGTCTCCTTGTAACTCTACACACTTCTCCTAGCGATGCTCCCATCTCTGTAACCCGTCCAAATAGTACTCGGCGTTTTTCAACATAGTCTCCTTGTAACCCTACATACTTCTCCCAGCGATGTTCCCATCTCTGTAACCCGTCCAAATAGTACTCGGCGTTTTTCAACATAGTCTCCTTGTAACTCTACACACTTCTCCCAGCGATGTTCCCATCTCTGTAACCCGTCCAAATAGTACTCGGCGTTTTTCAACATAGTCTCCTTGTAACTCTACACAGTTCTCCTAGCGATGCTCCCATCTCTGTAACCCGTCCAAATAGTACTCGGCGTTTTTCAACATAGTCTCCTTGTAACTCTACACACTTCTCCTAGCGATGCTCCCATCTCTGTAACCCGTCCAAATAGTACTCGGCGTTTTTCAACATAGTATCCGTGTAACTCTACACACTTCTCCCAGCGATGTTCCCATCTCTGTAACACGTCCAAATAGTACTCGGCGTTTTTCAACATAGTCTCCTTGTAACTCTACACACTTCTCCCAGCGATGTTCCCATCTCTGTAACCCGTCCAAATAGTACTCGGCGTTTTTCAACATAGTCTCCTTGTAACTCTACACACTTCTCCCAGCGATGTTCCCATCTCTGTAACCCGTCCAAATAGTACTCGGCGTTTTTCAACATAGTCTACTTGTAACTCTACACACTTCTCCCAGCGATGTTCCCATCTCTGTAACCCATCCAAATAGTACTCGACGTTTTTCAACATAGTCTACTTGTAACTCTACACACTTCTCCCAGCGATGTTCCCATCTCTGTAACCCATCCAAATAGTACTCGACGTTTTTCAACATAGTCTCCTTGTAACTCTACACACTTCTCCCAGCGATGTTCTCATGTCTGTAACCCGTCCAAATAGTACTCGGCGTTTTTCAACATAGTCTACTTGTAACTCTACACACTTCTCCCAGCGATGTTCTCATGTCTGTAACCCATCCAAATAGTACTCGACGTTTTTCAACATAGTCTCCTTGTAACTCTACACACTTCTCCCAGCGATGCTCCCATCTCTGTAACCCGTCCAAATAGTACTCGGCGTTTTTCAACATAGTCCCCTTGTAACTCTACACACTTCTCCCAGCGATGTTCCCATCTCTGTAACCCGTCCAAATAGTACTCGGCGTTTTTCAACATAGTCTACTTGTAACTCTACACACTTCTCCCAGCGATGTTCCCATCTCTGTAACCCATCCAAATAGTACTCGACGTCTTTCAACATAGTCTACTTGTAACTCTACACACTTCTCCCAGCGATGTTCCCATCTCTGTAACCCATCCAAATAGTACTCGACGTTTTTCAACATAGTCTCCTTGTAACTCTACACACTTCTCCCAGCGATGCTCCCATCTCTGTAACCCGTCCAAATAGTACTCGGCGTTTTTCAACATAGTCCCCTTGTAACTCTACACACTTCTCCCAGCGATGTTCCCATCTCTGTAACCCGTCCAAATAGTACTCGACGTTTTTCAACATAGTCTCCTTGTAACTCTACACACTTCTCCCAGCGATGCTACCATCTCTGTAACCCGTCCAAATAGTGCTCGGCGTTTTTCAACATAGTCTCCTTGTAACTCTACACACTTCTCCCAGCGATGTTCCCATCTCTGTAACCCATCCAAATAGTACTCGACGTTTTTCAACATAGTCTCCTTGTAACTCTACACACTTCTCCCAGCGATGCTACCATCTCTGTAACCCGTCCAAATAGTGCTCGGCGTTTTTCAACATAGTCTACTTGTAACTCTACACACTTCTCCCAGCGATGTTCCCATCTCTGTAACCCATCCAAATAGTACTCGACGTTTTTCAACATAGTCTACTTGTAACTCTACACACTTCTCCCAGCGATGTTCCCATCTCTGTAACCCATCCAAATAGTACTCGACGTTTTTCAACATAGTCTCCTTGTAACTCTACACACTTCTCCCAGCGATGTTCTCATGTCTGTAACCCGTCCAAATAGTACTCGGCGTTTTTCAACATAGTCTACTTGTAACTCTACACACTTCTCCCAGCGATGTTCTCATGTCTGTAACCCATCCAAATAGTACTCGACGTTTTTCAACATAGTCTCCTTGTAACTCTACACACTTCTCCCAGCGATGCTCCCATCTCTGTAACCCGTCCAAATAGTACTCGGCGTTTTTCAACATAGTCCCCTTGTAACTCTACACACTTCTCCCAGCGATGTTCCCATCTCTGTAACCCGTCCAAATAGTACTCGGCGTTTTTCAACATAGTCTACTTGTAACTCTACACACTTCTCCCAGCGATGTTCCCATCTCTGTAACCCATCCAAATAGTACTCGACGTTTTTCAACATAGTCTACTTGTAACTCTACACACTTCTCCCAGCGATGTTCCCATCTCTGTAACCCATCCAAATAGTACTCGACGTTTTTCAACATAGTCTCCTTGTAACTCTACACACTTCTCCCAGCGATGCTCCCATCTCTGTAACCCGTCCAAATAGTACTCGGCGTTTTTCAACATAGTCCCCTTGTAACTCTACACACTTCTCCCAGCGATGTTCCCATCTCTGTAACCCGTCCAAATAGTACTCGACGTTTTTCAACATAGTCTCCTTGTAACTCTACACACTTCTCCCAGCGATGCTACCATCTCTGTAACCCGTCCAAATAGTGCTCGGCGTTTTTCAACATAGTCTCCTTGTAACTCTACACACTTCTCCCAGCGATGCTCCCATCTCTGTAACCCGTCCAAATAGTGCTCGGCGTTTTTCAACATAGTCCCCTTGTAACTCTACACACTTCTCCCAGCGATTTTTCCATCTCTGTAACCCGTCCAAATAGTACTCGACGTTTTTCAACATAGTCTCCTTGTAACTCTACACACTTCTCCCAGCGATGCTCTCATCTCTGTAACCCGACCAAATAGTACTCGGCATTTTTTCAACATAGTCTCCTTGTAACTCTATACACTTATCCCATCGATGCTCTCATCTCTGTAACCCGACCAAATAGTACTCGGCATTTTTCAACATAGTCTCCTTGTAACTCTACACACTTCTCCCAGCGATGCTCTCATCTCTGTAACCCGACCAAATAGTACTCGGCATTTTTCAACATAGTCTCCTTGTAACTCTACACACTTCTCCCAGCGATGTTCCCATCTCTGTAACACGTCCAAATAGTACTCGGCGTTTTTCAACATAGTCTCCTTGTAACTCTACACACTTCTCCCAGCGATGCTCCCATCTCTGTAACCCATCCAAATAGTACTCGGCGTTTTTCAACATAGTCTCCGTGTAACTCTACACACTTCTCCCAGCGATGTTCCCATCTCTGTAACCCGTCCACATAGTGCTCGACGTTTTTCAAAATAGTCTCCTTGTAACTCTACACACTTCTCCCAGCGATGCTCCCATCTCTGTAACCCGTCCAAATAGTGCTCGACGTTTTTCAACATAGTCTCCTTGTAGCTCTACACACTTCTGCCAGCGATTTTTCCATCTCTGTAACCCGTCCAAATAGTACTCGACGTTTTTCAACATAGTCTCCTTGTAACTCTACACACTTCTCCCAGCGATGCTCCCATCTCTGTAACACGTCCAAATAGTGCTCGACGTTTTTCACCATAGTCTCCTTGTAACTCTACACACTTCTGCCAGCGATTTTTCCATCTCTGTAACCCGTCCAAATAGTACTCGACGTTTTTCAACATAGTTTCCTTGTAACTCTACACACTTCTCCCAGCGATGCTCTCATCTCTGTAACCCGACCAAATAGTACTCGGCATTTTTCAACATAGTCTCCTTGTAACTCTATACACTTATCCCAGCGATGCTCCCATCTCTGTAACCCGACCAAATAGTACTCGGCATTTTTCAGCATAGTCTCCTTGTAACTCTACACACTTCTCCCAGCGATGCTCTCATCTCTGTAACCCGACCAAATAGTACTCGGCATTTTTCAACATAGTCTCCTTGTAACTCTACACACTTCTCCCAGCGATGCTCTCATCTCTGTAACCCGACCAAATAGTACTCGGCATTTTTCAACATAGTCTCCCTGTAACTCTACACACTTCTCCCAGCGATGCTTCCATCTCTGTGACCCGTCCAATTATTACTCGGCGTTTTTCAACATAGTCCCCTTGTAACTCTACACACTTCTCCCAGCGATGTTCCCATCTCTGTAACCCGTCCAAATAGTACTCGACGTTTTTCAATATAGTCTCATTGTAACTCTACACACTTCTCCCAGCGATGCTTCCATCTCTGTGACCCGTCCAAATAGTACTCGGCGTTTTTCAACATAGTCTCCTTCTAACTCTATACACTTCTCCCAGCGATGCTCCCATCTCTGTGACCCGTCCAAATAGTACTCGGCGTTTTTCAACATAGTCTCCTTGTAACTCTACACACTTCTCCCAGCGATGTTCCCATGTCTGTAACCCGTCCAAATAGTACTCGGCGTTTTTCTCTGCAAAATAATTGTTCACGAAGGTGATTGCCTCTTCATTTGACGAAAATCTCTATCTTCCGAGCCCAATTTTCAGATGAGAGAACATACATAAGTCGCTTGGGGCTAGATCTGGTGAGTCAAGCAATTCAAACCGTAATTCGTGGATTTTCGCCATTGCAACCGCTGAGGTGTGAGACTGCGTTGTCTTGGTGAAACAGGATTTTCTTTTTCTGCAAATGAGGCCGTTTTTCCGCAAGTTCTGCCTTCAGCTTGTCAAGTAATGATGCGTAGTATGCTTCTGCAATGTTTTTTTCTTTTTTTTTAAGATAATGGATTAAAATAACTCCAAGACTGTCCCCAAAAACAGTCGCCATCATTTTGTTAGCCGAAAAAACAGTTTTCTTTTTTGGAGTCGGTTTCCCCTTTGCAGTCCACTGTTTGGACTATATTTTTGTTTCGGGCGTATAGTGGTGTATCCAAGTTTCATCTACAGTAAATTAATCGGTGCCAAAACTCGGATTTATTACGCATAAACTGCACCAAAAGAGCATTGTAAATGTTCATTCAAACATGTTTTGGTGTAACGTGAGTAAACGCGGCAACTAACGAGCGGACAGCTATCTCATGTGTAATTGTTGATTTAGTATGTGACAAACAGGTTCTTTTGACATGTTCATAGCCTTTGCTATCTATATCACTTTAATTCGGCGGTTGCCTAGCACCATTTGGAGAACTTTGTGGATGTCTTCGTCGGTAGTTGCAGTTTCAGGACGTCTCAAACGTTCATCGTATCCCAAACTATTACGCGACGTTTAAATTCAGCTGCCCAAAATTTCACTGTGGTAAATGATGGTGCAGAGTCCTCATACACAGAATCCAACTCATCTTTGATTTGCGTAGATGTATTGCCTTTCAAAAACAAATATTTAATGACAGCTCGATGCTGGATTTTGTACAATTTCATAAAAAAGCTCACATAAACTCAGTCAAATGACTGCTACATAACAACTGAGCCTCCAAAATGGCTGAAACTTTGGTGAGGAACTGTCAACAGATGACAGATGCTGTCATCTGAATTTTGAGGTCGAAAACTTTTTAGAGTGCCCTGCTTAAACCATTGAATTAATGAACAAAACGATTATTTAATAGTAAAATGATCGACTTTACAGTTGAAAACCAATAACTGTTTTTATAGTTGAACATTTAGTCTACCAGTATCACTCCTTTATTAATGCAAATTTTGAGGTTATGAATCCACAAAGTGAATTAAAGCGTTATAACATTCGACTTCTTAAGTTGAGAATCGCACAGTTATTACAATAAAAGAAATAATTACTCATAATAAGCATAAAATTTTAATTATAAAATAGTAAAGCACCAATCGTGCAGTTAAAACAGACTTATTTCTGACTCCATCCCTCTTTGCTATTGTCAATTATGAACTCTGTTGCTTCCCCAACATGGTGTCTGTATTTACACAGTGTTGAAGCCAGTATAAAATAATTCTGGTTAATAGAAGTCGTGTACAGCGCTCTCAATTTAAATGTACTTGACCCCGGGGTGGCTGAACAATTAAGGACGAAAGGAAACAAAAAAACAAGCAAACAAAACTGTATGCAGCTGTTTTATATGAAGTCATTTCTCGCAGTCCTTTGCAGTAAATGCCGAACCAAGTTTAAAGTAGCTCTAAAATTCGGAGAAAGGATGTAAGAGCAAAACAAAACACGCCACAGTTCAAAGCTGCTACTATCGACAAAATATCAGTTCACGTGCCTTCTTCTGGAGCTCCTGATGCCGCCTGAAGCAAACTGGTAAGAAGTTATGTAAATTGCCTTCAAAATATGTAAATCTCTAGTAACGTTATAGACACAATTTGTAAGTAATGTCAAAAACCACTTAATCAAAATACTAAAACACTAAAACTGCTTTAAAATGAAGCCTCTGTGTATCCTAAAAATAAGGAATATATTCAACTTACAAAATGAAATGCTTGCAAGGTAGGCTTTCACTTTTAGCTGGTATAAAAAATCCTGAAGAAGTTCTAACAACGTTCATTAAAGTGTTATATATTTCAGGTATTTACATGAAAAACGACATTTATTGTTTTGTATTTTCTGGGGATAGCTCTAGATATCATTTTAATTCTAAATTATCTGTGTAATACGTACAAAAATATGTATATCTGGTTAAAGCTTTCAGTTTATGTCAAATATACTTTACGTAGTGTAAACTACGAGGACGGTAGGAAAAGTTTCCGACCTCAACATGAAGATGGCAACACTCGTAAAGAAAAGCTAGTGAATTTCGTTGCTCATCTGTTGACAGTTACTCACCAAAAGTTTCAGCCATTTTGGATGCTTTGTTGTTAAGTAACAATCGTTTGCGCGAGTTCATGTGAGTGTTTTTATGAACATGGACAAAATCGAGTATCGAGCTGTCATTAAATATTTGTTTTTGAAAAGCAATACGCCTACGCAAATCGAAGATGAGTTGGATTCTGTGTATGGGACTCTGCACCATCATTTGCCACAGTGAAATTTTGGGCAGCTGAATTTAAACGTGGTCCTAAGAGCTTGGGAGACGATAAACGTTCGGGAAGTCCAGAAACTGCAACTACCGACGAAAACATTCCCAAAATTCACCAAATAGTGCTAGACCACCGCCGAATTAAATTGAGAGAGATAGCAACGGCTATGAACATGTCAAAAGAACGTGTTTGTCACATATTAAATCAACATTTAGACATGAGAAAGCTCCCCGCGCGTTGGGTGCCGCGTTTACTGACGTTAGACCAAAATCGTGTTGGAATGAACATTTCTAACGCTCTGTTGGCGCAGTTTAGGCGCAATAAATCCGAGTTTTGGCACCGATTAAGTACTGTAGATGAAACTTGGATATACCATTATACGCCCGAAACAAAAGTACAGTCCAGACAGTGTACTGTGAAGGGGGAACCGGCTGCAAAGAAAGCAAAGGCGGCCCGCCTCGGTAGCGTGGTGGTAGCGTGTCTGCCTCACGTTCAAGAGGTCCCGAGTTCGAATCTCGGTCAGGGTGAGTTACCTGGATAAGGATTTTTATCCGGGGTTTCTCCTTATCCTGAAAGACGAATGTCGGGTAACTATAAGCTCTATGCAACCTGGGCCCATTTCAGCATTATTTGACCCATTACATTCATCGCCCGATATGACAAAGTTGGAGGACGTGAATTAAAAAAAAACTGTATTTTCGATTAGGAAAGTGATGGCGACTGTTTTTTTTTTTTTTTTTTTTTTTTTGTGGATAGTCATGAAGCTATTTTAATCAATTATCTTCAAAAAGGAAAAACCATTACAGGAGCATACTATGCATCATTGCTTGACAAGCTGAAGGCAGAACTTGCGGAAAAACGGCCACATTTGCAGAAAAAGAAAATCCTGATTCACCAAGACAACGCACCGTCTCGCAGCTCAGCGGTTGCAATGGCGAAAATCCACGAATTACGGTTTGAACTGCTTGACTCACCAGATCTAGCTCCAAGCGACTTCTTTTTGTTCCCTCATCTGGAAATTGCGCTCGGAGGACAGAGATTTTCGTCAAATGAAGAGGAATCACCTTCGTGAGCAATTATTTTGTACAGAAAAATGCCGAGTACTATTTGGACGGGTTACAGAGATGGGAGCAACGCTGGAAAAATGTCTTATATATTTAATAGGTCGGAAATTTTTCAGAGCACCCTCGTATTGCAGGGAGTTTGTTACTGATTTAAATGTTCATATATATAACCCGCTACTCTCTTATATTTCTGGTACTTATTCGAAGAGAACATCATTTCAAGCCAACACACGGTGCCATTTTAAAAAATCTGATAATGCAAGTTTAGTTTGTTTGCAAGAAGTTGACCGAAGAACATTTAGTCTTTACTAAGAACACTGTATAAAACAATGGGTAGAAAAATATATAAATCGAGCACATGCTTTTTTCTCAATATCTATCACATCTGCTATACAGTTCGTTTATTTTGTGCTCTGTATTTACTCCTTGACATTTTTATTCTGCCTAGAATGGGGTAAATGTCAGAGAGATCACCAGAGACAGGACCACAAGAAACGCTGCCACTGATGGCGGCTAAAAAGGCGTTAGGCAACACGATGGAGCAGGACAAATCTTCAGATATGCGCCCTGTTCTTAGACAGGTAAGTACATCACGTAAGTTGTACAGCATAGAATAACAAAACAAATTAATTTCGGCGTGTATTAGTCCTCACGATTTCTGTATTTCTTTATGTATTTTAGAGGGTTTTAAAAACATTTTTAGTAATCTATCTGAAGAATGAATGCAGACGGCCAGTGTAAGCTTGCGGTATTACGTCATCATTACCTGTACAGCAGTTGAGTTTCTTATAGTGGACGGGTGGACGGTCAAAATATAAACAATCGTAAGATCACAAAGTAGACAATTAATATTCAATGTGTTAAGAGTTTTGTAAAGAAGACACGTAAATATCTAGTTATTACGTTAAATAATGCTGTAGTAACAAACTGTACATAAAGAGATTAAAAATTCAAAGTGTATGAGAGAAAAACTTTCAACATCGCCCGCATCCAAAAAGGTTCGAACTCGAAGTGTGTTGTGTAAAGAACTTCTGTTGAGTTTTACGAGGTGGGTTTAAGTTATAACATTTTTTTAATTCACTAGGACTCTGTCAATGTGTGACAGACATGGCAGCACTGTACACTGCATAGAACTCTAGTGGTAGACACGAGAGTTCGGACTGCTTTTGATACTTAAAAAAATGGCGATGTTTTCATTGCAAGAACAGCGTGTAATCATTCGTTTTCTCCATTTTCGTGGTGTGACAGCTATTGAAATTCATCGCCACATGAGTGAGGCATGTGGTGATGGTACCATGGATGTGTCTAATGTACGTTACTGGGTGCGACAGTTCAATGAAGGCAGAACATCGTGTGACTACAAACCAAGACAGTTGAGTGAGGCATGTGGTGATGGTACCACGGATGTGTCTAATGTACGTTACTGGGTGTGACAGTTCAATGAAGGCAGAACATCGTGTGACTACAAACCAAGACAGTTGAGTGAGGCATGTGGTGATGGTACCACGGATGTGTCTAATGTACGTTACTGGGTGTGACAGTTTAATGAAGACAGAACATCGTGTGACAACAAACCAAGACAGTTGAGTGAGGCATGTGGTGATGGTACCATGGATGTGTCTGATGTACGTTCCTGGGTGCGACAGTTCTATGAAGACAGAACATCGTGTGACAACAAACCAAGACAGTTGAGTGAGGCATGTGGTGATGGTACCATGGATGTCTAATGTACGTTCCTAGGTGTGACAGTTCAATGAAAGCAGAACATCGTGTGACAACAAACCAACAAACCAAGACAGTTAAGTGAGGCATGTGGTGATGGTACTATGGATGTATCTAATGTACGTTCCTGGGTACGACAGATCAATGAAGACAGAACATCGTGTGACAACAAACCAAGACAGTTAAGTGAGGTATGTGGTGATGGTACTATGGATGTGTCTAATGTACGTTCCTGGGTACGACAGATCAATGAAGGCAGAACATCGTGTGACAACAAACCAAGACAGCTAAGTGAGGCATGTGGTGATGGTACAATGGATGTGTCTAATGTACGTTCCTGGGTGTGACAGTTCAATGAAGACAGAACTTCGTGTGACAACAAACCAAGACAGTTGAGTGAGGTATGTGATGATGGTACCATGGATGTGTCTAATGTACGTTCCTGGGTGTGACAGTTCAATGAAGACAGAACATCGTGTGACAACAAACCAAGACAGTTGAGTGAGGCATGTGGTGATGGTACCATGGATGTGTCTAATGTACGTTCCTGGGTGTGACAGTTCAATGAAGACAGAACATCTTGTGACAACAAACCAAGACATTTGAGTGAGGCATATGGTAATGGTACCATGGATGTGTTTAATGTACGTTCCTGGGTGCGACAGTTCAATGAAGACAGAACATCGTTTGACAACAAACCAAGACAGTTGAGTGAGGCATGTGGTGATGGTATCATGGATGTGTCTAATGTACGTTACTGGGTGCGACAGTTCAATGAAAACAGAACATCGTGTGACAACAAACCAAGACAGTTGACTGAGGCATGTAGTGATAGTACCACGGATGTGTCTAATGTACGTTCCTGGGTGTGACAGTTCAATGAAGACAGAACATCGTGTGACAACAAACCAAGACAGTTGGCTGAGGCATGAGGTGATGTTATCATGGATGTGTCTAATGTACGTTCCTGGTACGACAGTTCAATGAAGTCATAACATCGTGTGACAACAAACCAAGACAGTTAAGTGAGGCATGTAGTGATGGTACCATGGATGTGTCTAATGTACGTTCCTGGGTGCGACAGTTCAATGAAAACAGAACATCTTGTGACAACAAACCAAGACATTTGAGTGAGGCATATGGTAATGGTACCATGGATGTGTCTAATGTACGTTCCTGGGTGCGACAGTTCAATGAAGACAGAACTACTTGTGACAACAAACCAAGACAGTTGAGTGAGGCATGTAGTGATGGTACCATGGATGTGTCTAATGTACGTTCCTGGGTGCGACAGTTCAATGAGACAGAACATCGTGTGACAACAAACCAAGACAGTTGAGTGAGGCATGTAGTGATAGTACCACGGATGTGTCTAATGTACGTTCCTGGGTGTGACAGTTCAATGAAGACAGAACATCGTGTGACAACAAACCAAGACAGTTGAGTGAGGCATGTAGTGATAGTACCACGGATGTGTCTAATGTACGTTCCTGGGTGTGACAGTTCAATGAAGACAGAACATCGTGTGACAACAAACCAAGACAGTTGGCTGAGGCATGAGGTGATGTTATCATGGATGTGTCTAATGTACGTTACTGGGTGTGACAGTTCAATGAAGACAGAACTTCGTGTGACTACAAACCAAGACAGTTGAGTTAGGCATGTAGTGATGGTACCACGGATGTGTCTAATGTACGTTCCTGGGTGTGACAGTTCAATGTAGACAGAACATCGTGTGACAACAAACCAAGACAGTTGAGTGAGGCATGTAGTGATGGTACCATGGATGTGTCTAATGTACGTTCCTGGGTGTGACAGTTCAATGAAGACAGAACATCGTGTGACAACAAACCAAGACAGTTGGCTGAGGCATGAGGTGATGTTATCATGGATGTGTCTAATGTACGTTCCTGGTACGACAGTTCAATGAAGTCATAACATCGTGTGACAACAAACCAAGACAGTTGAGTGAGGCATGTAGTGATGGTACCATGGATGTGTCTAATGTACGTTCCTGGGTGTGACAGTTCAATGAAGACAGAACATCGTGTGACAACAAACCAAGACAGTTGGCTGAGGCATGAGGTGATGTTATCATGGATGTGTCTAATGTACGTTCCTGGTACGACAGTTCAATGCAGGCAGAACATCGTGTGACAACAAACCAAAACTGTCAAATCCTCGCGACATGATCCAGCGGGTGGAGTACGTTGATTTGGAGGATCGCCGATTCAGCATTTTCATGCAGGAGTGTGTACACAGATCCCACGGAAATGTCAATTCTGGAGGCGATGTCTGCAACTGTTTTGGTTTGCTGTCACACGATGTTCTACCTTCATTGATCTGTCGCACCCAGGAACGCACATTAGACACAGCCCTGATCTGGCTTGAGACCGAAGGTCTGACATTTAGATCTTCAGTGTCCACTCGCGATGGTCCTATCCCACAATAACAGACTACATCCATACCCTTTCACGTTCCTTCTATCAAACCCTCTCCCACAACTTCAACTCCCTCATCCGCGGTCTAGGTGAGTACGACATCGATCCTGGAGAGCGCTACAAACGCCCGAGGCTGCTTCTAGGCACATAAAATAATACATCAGATGGCTTAGATATAACTCCAACCTCATCTTCTGCCGTATCTTCTGCCATCAGGGCCTAGCTCTGATCTGGCTTGAGACCGAAGGTCTGACATTCAGATCTTCAATGTCCAGTCACGATGGTCGCTACCACTAGACTTCTATGCACTGTACACTGCTGTCATCTCTGTCACGTATTTACAAAGAGTCCACGTGTATTTAAAAAATATCAGTTCCATAGAACACACAACTTTACCTAATGAGATTAGACAAAAATAACGGTTACCATAGTAATTGTAGTTGTACGTTGGTTTTTCACAGTGGCTGAGCTCCCTAGGTCCATTGAGCGGCGTGCTGTGTGCCGGGATGACCACGGGCTTCTCCGCTGTGCTGCTACCCCAACTGAACCTACCCGACTCCGATATCACCATCTCAGACGAGCAGGCTTCCTGGATAGGTAAGTAGCAATGTGCGTCAATTCATAACAATAGCAATTCAAGGAAATGCAAACTTAAAATTTGACTGAAAATGAAATAAGAACACTCTATAACGCTCCGCCTACTGGTTTCAGAAATATCTCTGTCAATAATAGTACATTGT
>CM060952.1:15389634-15482134 GCA_030765055.1 Mantis religiosa
ATCATTTCATTCATCGTCCGATATGACTTAACGTTGGAGGTTTTCTCTTATCCTGAAAGATGAATGTCTGGTATCTCTAAGCTCTGTGGACCCTGTACTCATTTGAACATCATTTCATTCATCGTCCTATATGACTTAACGTTGGAGGTTTTCTCTCATCCTGAAAGATGAATGTCTGGTAACTCTAAGCTCTATGAACCCTGTACTCATTTGAACATTATTTCATTCATTGTCCGATATGACTTAACTTTGGAGGTTTTCTCTTATCCTGAAAGATGAATGTCTGGTATCTCTAAGCTCTGTGGACCCTGTACTCATTTGAACATCATTTCATTCATCGTCCTATATGACTTAACGTTGGAGGTTTTCTCTTATCCTGAAAGATGAATGTCTGGTAACTCTAAGCTCTATGAACCCTGTACTCATTTGAACATCATTTCATTCATCGTCCGATATGACTTAACGTTGGAGGTTTTCTCTTATCCTGAAAGATGAATGTCTGGTAACTCTAAGCTCTATGAACCCTGTACTCATTTGAACACATTTCATTCACCGTCCGATATGACTTAACGTTGGAGGTTTACTCTTATCCTGAAAGATGAATGTCTGGTAACTCTAAGCTCTATGTACCCTGTACTCATTTGAACATCATTTCATTCTTCGTCTGATATGACTTAACGTTGGAGGTTTACTCTTATCCTGAAAGATGAATGTCTGGTAACTCTAAGCTCTATGTACCCTGTACTCATTTGAACATCATTTCATTCTTCGTCTGATATGACTTAACGTTGGAGGTTTACTCTTATCCTGAAAGATGAATGTCTGGTAACTCTAAGCTCTATGTACCCTGTACTCATTTGAACATCATTTCATTCATCGTCCGATATGACTTAACGTTGGAGGTTTTCTCTTATCCTGAAAGATGAATGTCTGGTAACTCTAAGCTCTATGTACCCTGTACTCATTTGAACACATTTCATTCATCGTCCGATATGACTTAACGTTGGAGGTTTACTCTTATCCTGAAAGATGAATGTCTGGTAACTCTAAGCTCTATGTACCCTGTACTCATTTGAACACATTTCATTCATCGTCCGATATTACTTAACGTTGGAGGTTTTCTCTTATCCTGAAAGATGAATGTCTGGTAACTCTAAGCTCTATGTACCCTGTACTCATTTGAACTTCATTTCATTCATCGTCCGATATGACTTAACGTTGGAGGTTTTCTCTTATCCTGAAAGATGAATGTCTGGTAACTCTAAGCTCTATGTACCCTATACTCATTTGAACACATTTCATTCATCGTCCGATATGACTTAACGTTGGAGGTTTACTCTTATCCTGAAAGACGAATGTCTGGTAACCCTAAGCTCTATGTACCCTGTACTCATTTGAACACATTTCATTCATCGTCCGATATGACTTAACGTTGGAGGTTTACTCTTATCCTGAAAGACGAATGTCTGGCAACTCTAAGCTCTATGTACCCTGTACTCATTTGAACACATTTCATTCATCGTCCGATATGACTTAACGTTGGAGGTTTACTCTTATCCTGAAAGATGAATGTCTGGTAACTCTAAGCTCTATGTACCCTGTACTCATTTGAACACATTTCATTCATCGTCCGATATGACCTAACGTTGGAGGTTTACTCTTATCCTGAAAGATGAATGTCTGATAACTCTAAGCTCTATGTACCCTGTACTCATTTGAACATCATTTCATTCATCGTCTGATATGACTTAACGTTGGAGCTTTACTCTTATCCTGAAAGATGAATGTCTGATAACTCTAAGCTCTATGTACCCTGTACTCATTTGAACACATTTCATTCATCGTCCGATATGACTTAACGTTGGAGGTTTTCTCTTATCCTGAAAGATGAATGTCTGGTAACTCTAAGCTCTATGTACCCTGTACTCATTTGAACACATTTCATTCATCGTCCGATATGACTTAACGTTGGAGGTTTTCTCTTATCCTGAAAGATGAATGTCTGGTAACTCTAAGCTCTATGTACCCTGTACTCATTTGAACATCATTTCATTCATCGTCCGATATGACTTAACGTTGGAGGTTTACTCTTATCCTGAAAGATGAATGTCTGATAACTCTAAGCTCTATGTACCCTGTACTCATTTGAACACATTTCATTCTTCGTCTGATATGACTTAACGTTGGAGGTTTACTCTTATCCTGAAAGATGAATGTCTGATAACTCTAAGCTCTATGCACCCTGTACTCATTTGAACACATTTCATTCTTCGTCTGATATGACTTAACGTTGGAGGTTTACTCTTATCCTGAAAGATGAATGTCTGATAACTCTAAGCTCTATGTACCCTGTACTCATTTGAACACATTTCATTCATCGTCCGATATGACTTAACGTTGGAGGTTTACTCTTATCCTGAAAGATGAATGTCTGATAACTCTAAGCTCTATGTACCCTGTACTCATTTGAACATCATTTCATTCATCGTCCGATATGACTTAACGTTGGAGGTTTACTCTTATCCTGAAAGATGAATGTCTGATAACTCTAAGCTCTATGTACCCTGTACTCATTTGAACACATTTCATTCTTCGTCTGATATGACTTAACGTTGGAGGTTTACTCTTATCCTGAAAGATGAATGTCTGATAACTCTAAGCTCTATGCACCCTGTACTCATTTGAACACATTTCATTCACCGTCCGGTATGACTTAACGTTGGAGGTTTACTCTTATCCTGAAAGATGAATGTCTGGTAACTCTAAGCTCTATGTACCCTGTACTCATTTGAACACATTTCATTCTTCGTCTGATATGACTTAACGTTGGAGGTTTTCTCTTATCCTGAATGATGAATGTCTGGTAACTCTAAGCTCTATGTACCCTGTACTCATTTGAACATCATTTCATTCATCGTCCGATATGACTTAACGTTGGAGGTTTACTCTTATCCTGAAAGATGAATGTCTGATAACTCTAAGCTCTATGTACCCTGTACTCATTTGAACACATTTCATTCTTCGTCTGATATGACTTAACGTTGGAGGTTTACTCTTATCCTGAAAGATGAATGTCTGATAACTCTAAGCTCTATGCACCCTGTACTCATTTGAACACATTTCATTCACCGTCCGGTATGACTTAACGTTGGAGGTTTACTCTTATCCTGAAAGATGAATGTCTGGTAACTCTAAGCTCTATGTACCCTGTACTCATTTGAACACATTTCATTCTTCGTCTGATATGACTTAACGTTGGAGGTTTTCTCTTATCCTGAATGATGAATGTCTGGTAACTCTAAGCTCTATGTACCCTGAACTCACTTAAACGTCATTTCATTCATCGTCGGATGAAGTGTTGAAATTATAGTTTATTAATTAGCTGTTTTTCTAATCCAATAGTGGCTCATCCATATAGCTCTCTATATCACTTCAAGAAACAGTTTGTCTTTGACACTGTCGAATTCTTTCAAATTTATGATAGGTTGCAAAATCTCATCACGTGCTGTTTCTTTCTAAAAGTCGCCTTCTTGTAGTTTATCTGCATGTCTCACGCGGTTTTCCCAGCCTTGTTATGTTAACTTATCAAATTCTTTGTTAGTAAGGTGTTTAGGTCAGTCAGTTTAAAATTGTTATTTCTGCTTGCAGTTCCCCGATTACATTAATTCATATAAGGATAATGCAATATGACAACACCACAGAACTCCGACTGGTTGCTGATCTGGTAGCATGCAAGGACAAAAATGATGCCAACTGAAAGTCAGAGCACTGTTTATTCTTTGCCCTTTTAATAACA
The DNA here is from genome assembly GCA_030765055.1 of Mantis religiosa. Classification (NCBI taxonomy): domain Eukaryota; kingdom Metazoa; phylum Arthropoda; class Insecta; order Mantodea; family Mantidae; genus Mantis; species Mantis religiosa. Next base: position 15,393,431 of record CM060952.1, read on the forward strand.
AATTTGGTTATTTTGTGTTCTGACTTTTGCTGTTTCATGTCCACATTTGGATTGAATGTCTCTCAAAAATGTATTTCAAGTGAAAGTTTCGGTGGACTGCAAGAGGTTCTCTATTAGGCACGAGGTAGCAACTTGTGACAGGATTCCTCCGTTGTTGTGAGTTTCGATGCCCCAAAGTTGCGGCAACATACGAGGGCTGTTCAATAAAGAATGTTCACAATTTTTTTGACAACGTGCCTTTACTCATCCTCATAATTTTGAGGCTCCTTCTCAAAATAGTCTCCCATGAATGCGATGCACTTGTCCCAGCGTTTCTGCCAGTCTTCAAAGACATGCTGGAAACCATTTTTGAGAGATACTTCAAAATCGTCTCCGCAGCCTTCACCACTGCTTCTGATGATGGATAATGTCTCCCACGAAGGCGGTTCTTCAAGTTAGGGAATAGAAAAAAGTCACATGGACCTAAATCAGGACCATAGAGAGGGTGAAGGATGCACTTCACGTTGATTTTTGCAAGATATTCAGCAACAACATTGGCAATATGCGGCCGCGCATTATAGTGGTGCAGCATCCAGCCTGCTTCACGGAAATGTGGTCTTTTGCGGCTGATATGGACTTGCAATGTTTTCAGGCATCCCTGTAGTATTGTCCAGTTACTGATGTGTGTGCAGCTACAACATGCTGATAGACCATTTCATGAATATCAAAGAATAGGATGACCATAACTTTCGCAGCAGAAGCAACCACTTTTGCTTTTTTAGGGGTTGCTGATGAAGAAGATTTCCACACTGAGCTTTGCTGTTTGCTCTCAGGATCAAAATGATGTAGCCAAGTTTCATCAACAGTGATTACGTTTGAAAGAAACTCCGGATCTTCCTCTAACATCAACTTTAACTGCATCCAGACCTGCATGCGAATGTCCTTTTGTTCGGGAATCAACAGTCTTGGAACCCATCGCGCACAAAGACGACTCATGTGTAATGTTTCTGTCACCAACGTGTGGGTGGCACCCAATGAAATGTTCAGTACTTCAGAAAGTGATCTTAAGGTAATTCGTCGATCCTCTCTCACAATGGCAGCAGTGTTGTTGTTTTCTTACGTAAGAGCAGTAACTGGAGCACCGGGTCCACCCTCTTTTGAAATTGTTTGTCTCCCTCTTTAAACATTTTAAACCACCTTCGAGCTGTGCTGCAGGGAAGAACAGACTCGCCATAGGCCTTCTGTAACATTGTATAGGCCTCAACTGAAGATTTGTTGAGACAAAAGCAGAATTTCAAAGCCACATATTGTTTCTCGCGTATTACCTCCATTGCAGCGGTAGGCGATACTGTACATGTCTGAACTTACCTGGTTCTGACAGGCGGAAACCAGGAGGACCAACAATGAAACTACTACGGCATGTTTGTTTCACATTAAGCTAACAGAATATAATAAGATTGAATTTTAGTACGAAAAATTATGACCGTAAAAAAATTAAGATTCTTTATTGAACAGGCCTCGTATATAGCAAGATTCGTGCTGGTATCTCGTTTCCCGTCGTTGGTCTTACTTCGTCCAAAATATTATGACTTGATGAAGAAGATGTTCCCCGAAGTTATCAGGAAAATCCTTAATTATGCCTCGGCTAGCTTGTGATATTCTTCTGTTATATTCTTACTTACGAGCAATGAAAACTCTAACTTACAAGAATGGTAACATGTGAAGATGTCATTGAGATTTTTAATTTGAACTTGTATAAGGAATCAACCTTTTGTTTATTTATTTTAACACCAAATCCATTACAATTCTTATCACAAAACATTATACTGTGATCGGAATCAATCTAATACTTCAAATTGAACTAACACTTAAATATTTTCGAGCAATTTAAAAAGCGTTCGATCTCTTTGACATTCCAGAAAGAAAGACAAATTTTCTTTCGGTTTCTACACCAAGATTATTTAATCCTTCGTTATTATCGCTACCCATATGTTACTTTTATATGATTGGCTGATTTACTACTACGTCACTACATTACGTAATACAATTATTACTACGGCCAATCACAAAATTAGATATATTTTTACACAATTTTGTTTGTTTTTCCTTTTAAATTAATAAATTTTTCAAAGTCTTTCTAAATATAAATCCGAAAAAATGTTACAAACTCCTTGTTCACGTTTATTCCAGTTGAGAGATTAGGCATTCTGAAGGAGCACGCTTCCTATGCAAGAATTCATCTTTCTAGAAGTCGACTTACAGGTTTTGACAGCAAGGTTGTCGGCATTGCAAGGCATGCTACTAACATGTCATTATTACCTTTCAACTGCAGCACCTGTCTTCATAGATTCCTGGTCCAACCAGATATCTGAAGTTTTAGACAAAGAATGCTGTAGGTATATCCAAACAGAACACTGTCGTAAGTTGCACTATTTGAATTACCTCACAAAGACATGTCACATTAATTTGTAATAATATACACTATGAAAGGGTAGAGCCAGACCAAAAAATTCAATGCCATACCCGGGATTTGAACCACGGATCTTCTGGTTTCCGTCCAGCAGCTCTAAACCATTGAGCTACTATGGCCAACGTGCCAACATTTTGTTGTCTCATGTGTTTATGAGAACTCCTAGTGGTTTACCGGAAAAAACACGAGTCAGTTGGAGAATTTAATGTCATGTCGGCACGTTGGCGATAGTAGCTTAATGGTTTAGAGCGGCTGGACGGAGACCGGAAGATCCGTGGTTCAAATCCCGGGTATGGCATTGAATTTTTTGGTCTGGCTCTACCCTTTCATAGTGCGTCCTACACACGGCTAGTGTGAAAGTACAATTAATTTCCTATTAATACTATGCTATGTCATTTTTGTGACAAAATTTATATCTTGAATTTTCATGGAATGTTCTCTAAGGTATTCTTCATTCTGAATAGTTTTTGTATAGATGATAAACTGTAAGAGATAAACGAAAGGTTGGTACACGAAAAATGTAGAGCGTATTAAAGCACAAATGTCAAATACAATTTTAGACAGTTGACAAGCCTTTTAGTAGTTCACAATTGTGTTAAATGTAGAAAATTCTTTCTCTCAATGCCCAAAATGTTTTAAAACTTCGGTAATGCCAAATTTGGTTTATTGTGACAATTGCGTAATTCAAGAAGGCCGACAGTTAAATAATACCGATGTTTCTTCATGATATAAACAGAATTACTACTTCCTTTCGGTTTTTACTCAATTTTTAAATCGGGTATTTGTCGCCCTAACATCTTTATACTAACCATTTCTTCTAATGCCATCCTTGAACAGAGAGTTTTCAGAAGTTGAACCGTGTTCATTATTTATTGGTTAAACTTTTAGTAATATTAAATTACTCATACACTGAATAAAGTGACTTTATAACTTTATAGCATGTAACTTTATAACTCTCACACACGAAGTAAAGAAACTGATATCTGTCACTAAATAACGTCACACAAAGGAATACTTGGATACCAGTGGCGGCTGGTAGGTTAAATTTTTGGTGGTGCACAAATGAAAAATAAAATACAGAGTAGTAATGACTCACCTATTTATACAGATTCTCTGCTCTACTCTCCTTAGACCTGGCGAATCTATCGATAACTTTTGCATTGAAGTCGCTGATCTTCATAACAAAATCTCTCTCAATTGAAAGCATTGCTAATGCTGACAATCGGTCCTGTGACGTGATCATAAGGAAAGTTTTTATTCTTTTTAAAGTTGAGAAACAGCGTTCTGCTTCAGCGGTAGACATTGGCATAGTTAACAGTACTCGGAGGAGTTTGACATATTCGCTGAATGTAGCACATAAATTGTTTTCCTTAATGAAGTCCATCAAGCTCAAAGCGCCGGACATTCCACGAAATTCCTCTCGACTGTAAATTACAGTCAGTTCTCTCGAATTTTTGTTCCAATGATAAAAGGATAGAACCTTATTGTCTCTCTAAGGGAATCCTCTGGAAATGTCTTAGAAATTTTCTTGATGAAACAAAGTTGAGGCTACCAGATGCCCCGTGAAGCTAAATCTGTCCTTTGCTTCTCTAAGAATGTCACATACTTCAAGAGCTTCTCTTCTTTCAGATCATGATCTTCTATTCTTCTCCTCTTAATTGCAGTTTCATCGTGTTCCTCGATATCCACGCTATTTCATACCTTTTGCACTTCCCTTTTAAATGCGTTTAGCTGGGCGATGGCAAACGTTGCATTGCAGTCTCGTTTCTGCAGCTGATTGTACAAAATGTCCACATGTGGCATGATCTTGTAGAAGAAAGACAGCCACAATACAAAATTATTACCGTTCAAAGTGGTCATAAACCCAGAAGTCTGAACAAGAGTGGCGTTGCTGTTTAACAGAGCTCTCTTCTGAATAACCTCCATGCATTTAATTAAATTCTCCCTGTGTTTGAAAAGCAGAGCACACAGAAGCTAAGCCTGAAGGTCAGGCTATAGCCGTTGCTAAGAGTAGGAGGAGCTAGGTTTATAAACCTCCATTTAAGCAATGTATAAGAAGTCACTCCCATCTCTTCACCTTCCCGCAACCCCCTCAGAGAGCCTACATTTGGGCGAAATCTTAGGTTAACTCTTCGCTGCAAACCTGCGGCTCCTACAGCTAATCACTGTTTATTTCGACTTCTGCGGTCATGGGCAGCTACAGATGATAAGCGTAATTGAAAAATGTTTGTATATAAAACAATGCAAACAAGTACAGCTTTAATGTGCAAAATGCACCTGTTGTATATTCAGAATCAATGGATGTAGCGCAAACCTGCAACCTTATGGAGGAACCGTTCCTGTTGTATACAATGCGAGCTCGCGAACCACATTCACTTGTTATGGTCGCGGGAATGTAGTATCGTGCCAACATGATAGGTACATCACAAACAATCTGCCCTGCGATTTAATAACCATTAGATATTGTATCTGTTATGTAAGAAGGACGGAATTAGTTTATACAACTAAAATATAAAATAATGGTAGATTGTTAAATGATATTCAGTGTATATTCAAGTTGTACAGCTATAACTATGAGTATTGGTGACCCTGCTTCACCGTGCAGCGAATGATCACCGCGGAACACCCAGAACAGCAGCATTTGTACAAAAGTCATGGGAACTTAGGACATCAGGGAGGCAAGAGGGAAAGGTTGTACGCATGCGCAATACTGGTTACCGAGCTTGCCGGCTCTCAGCACGTTGACGTCACGGATGCGTTCCATTAGTTACGCAGATGTTTTTCAGCATCAAGAGTTCATTATTGGTCGTACTCGATTTCTTATACTTATTATAATGCATTGTTATTTACATGGTCTTTTAAAATTTCTACAATGTGATTTATAAAACAGAAAAGAGCGTGCTGCAGCACGTAAGGACGAGCCGCACCTGGTCATAACCACAGTTAGTTCATCAACACTGTCTGAATCTGAATACTCAGTAACACTGCATGATGTAATAATGGCTTCCTCTGTAATTGGTTTATAACCTCCGTCATTGTCAATGTCTTCTTCATCAGCATTGGAACAGACAGATATTTTAAAAAATATTTACAAAATCTTCCCCCACACATTTTTTTCTTCTTCTTCAATCTTGTTTTCTGTCGTCACACATTCCGTTGGTGAGGGGATTCGGCCCCTTCAGTTGCTCTGGTGTGAGCGCTTCGGACTCTTAGCACTCGTGGTACCTCTGACGTTACTAGAGGAACCTCGGGACGAACATTCGAGCCCCTCCTGAATGGAAGTTGTTCGGATTGGGTTGGACTCGAGGGACAGTGTGTTCCCGACACCCGCGGGAGTTCGGGTACCTCCGGCCAGACTTAGGCCGTCCGCAGGGGGCAGAGGGTTGCCTAAGAAGCCCCGGGTACTAGCCTGCAGGGTTAGTAGAAGGCGTGCTACATCACCAGGCTAAGGCCGCCCGGAGGGGGCAGAGGGTTGCCTAAGAAGTCCCGGGTACTAGCCTCCAGAGCTAGTAGAAAGTGTGTTAGATCACCAGACTTCGGCCGTCCGTACGGGGCAGAGGGTTGCCTAAGAAGTCCCGGGTACTAGCCTGCAGAGCTAGTAGAAGGTGTGCTAGATCACCAGGCTAAGGCCGCCCGGAGGGGGCAGAGGGTTGCCTAAGAAGTCCCGGGTACTAGCCTCCAGAGCTAGTAGAAAGTGTGTTAGATCACCAGACTTCGGCCGTCCGTACGGGGCAGAGGGTTGCCTAAGAAGTCCCGGGTACTAGCCTGCAGAGCTAGTAGAAGGTGTGCTAGATCACCAGGCTAAGGCCGCCCGGAGGGGGCAGAGGGTTGCCTAAGAAGTCCCGGGTACTAGCCTCCAGAGCTAGTAGTAGGTGTGCTAGATCACCAGGCGCCCCCACCGAGGTTATTCGGTACTCTTCCCCTTTGGGGTTGGTGCGCGTAAGTGGCGCATCCACTTTCACCCGTCTGTGCGTTGTTGTTGATTGGGGTGGGGGTTTAGACTCAATGTATTGTCCCAAGGAAAGAAACCCGTAGTGTTTCATCGCTCCGGGGCTGATAGTGGCCGGAGTCTTCAAACCTTCGTGTAGACCTCGCCAAACACACACACACACACACACACACACACACACACACACACACACACACACACACACACACAAACAAACAAACAAACACAACAGGCTAAAACCTTTTCCATGGTTTTATCAAAGTTTCTCTTCCAACCTGATCCCAAGCAGGTTAGGTAAGTACAGTGAATTCGCCAGTGAATTCTTTTTCTAGGCGTCAATCTTTTTCTTGGTCATACTAAAAAATGCAATTTCAAAGGACAGAAGTAATAAAACGATTTTAGGAATGTATAACTTGATTAATTGATAGAAGAGATGTGTTTTTAAGAATGGTTCTTTACAAGAGTGTGTAGAGAAAGTAATAAGAATGGTCATTGGTTGTTTTTATTCTCTTTTTCTCTCTGTTTGTAATTCTGCATACTTTGTCAGCAGTTGTTAATTAAAATGTGGGAAGAGGCATGATGTGGTGTGTTTGATGACGCCATATGTTTCCAGGCAACCCAAGAGCTGGAAGAGATGAAGCGACGTCTGAAGAACGCCAGCAGGAGTACACGTCCTGTTGGAGGTGTACAGCTGTGGCGGAGCATGCTGAAGCCAATGCTGGTCATGTGCCTGTTCTTCATAGTCCAACAATGGAGTGGTGTAAACGCAGTCACCTTCTACTCCGTGAGCCTGCTTGGAGCGGCAGTGTCCGGACAAGGTGTGGTCACCACGCTGGTGGTGGACGTGGTGAGGGTAGGAGCCTCCATCCTGGCCTGTCAACTGGTGTGGCGGTACGGGAGACGTAAGCTGGCGGCAGTGTCTGGGATAGGCACTGGGGCGTCTATAGCCTTGCTAGGTGTTGTGCTGCTGGTGTTCTCGGATCCCCATCCAGCAGCGCTCATCTCCCTCCTGGTCGCCTACGTCATATTTGTCAGCGTGGGACTGCTTCCTCTACCGTGGATCATGATCGGCGAGGTATTCCCCAATGCCGCTAGGGGTCTCGGGTCTGGACTGTCGGCGTGTTTCTGTTTCTTTGTGATATTCTCCGTGGTGAAGACAGGACCCTCCATGCTGTCGAGTTTAGGGTCTGGGGGTTGTTTCCTGTTTTACGGACTAGTGACTCTCGTCGGTACGGTGTTAGTACTTATCTGGCTTCCGGAGACCCGGAACATGACTCTACAACAGATCGAGGATGATCTCGCCAGCAAAACTCCTCTGTCACGTGAGGAAGCCCGTCTCGAACCATAATAACAATCGATTACTCATACCCCAAACAGCCCAGCATTCAATTACAGTAGGATTAGAATTACTACGGGGGGATTCGGCAGCGTACCCTGTGGTTTATTGTAGGGAATCCTCGGGAGGAAGGATTAAGTGAGAGCAGACAGAAGCCGATCGAACCAAAGAGTCACGACAGCACAAAGGTAGGCCAGCAAAAGTGGTGTCCCACCCGCCGTGGTCCGGTAACGGCCAATCAGGTGGGCCTGGAGACTGGAAACCATCCCACCGGAAGAGGAAATGTTCACCAGGAGTACATCATATGTAACGCCGAGACAACCGCCGAAACTTCTACCCTGAAAGAGACTACCCAGAAGTGCCCAGAGCTAACCGCATAAGAGGAAGGTGGTTTTACCTCCACCCACAGTTCGAGCAGCTATGACGTAATGACTTTACTGATAGCAGTCACAGACCTTGCTAACGTTCCTCTTAACAATGGCGGCGACTTTAGCTACTTCTACTGTTGTTTGATCACAAATTTTTTTGACAACGTACCTTTACTCATCCTCATAATTTTGATGGTCCTTCTCAAAATAGTCTCCCCTGAATGCGATGCACTTATCCCAGCGTTTCTGCCAGTCTTCAAAGACATGCTGGAAACCATTTTTTGAGAGGTCCTTCGAAATCTCCGCAGCCTTCACCACTGCTTCTGATAATGGATAATGCCTCTCACGAAGACGTTTCTTCAAGTTAGGGAATAGACAAAAGTAACATGAGGCTAAATCCGGACTGTAGGGAGGGTGAGGGATGCACTTCACGTTGATTTTTGCAAGATATTCAGCAGCAGCATCGGAAATATTCGGCTGCGCGTTATCTTGATGCAGCATCCAGCCTGCTTCACGGAAATGTGGTCTTTTGCGCCTGATATGGACTTGCAATGTTTTCAGGACATCCCTGTAGTATTGTCCAGTTACTGATGTGTGTGCAGGTACAACATGCTGATAAACCATTCCATGAATATCAAAGAATGAGATGACCATAACTTTCCCAGCAGAAGCAACCACTTTTGCTTTCTTGGTGGGGGGTGGGGTGGTTGGTGATAAAGGAGATTTCCACACTGAGCTTTGCTGTGTGCTCTCAGGATCAAAATGATGCAGCCAAGATTCATCAGCAGTGATTACGTTTGAAAGAAACTCCGGATCTTCCTCTAACATCAACTTTAACTGCATGCAGATCTGCATGCGAATGTCCTTTGTTCAGGAATCAACAGTCTTGGAACCCATCACGCACAAACACGTGTCATGTGTAATGTTTCTGTCACCAATGTGTGGGTGGCACCCAATGAAATTTTCAGTATTTCAGAAAGTGATCTTAATGTAATTGGTCAAACCTCTCTCACAATGGCAGCAGCAGTGTTGATGTTTTCTTCCGTAAGAGCAGTAACTGAAACACCATGGCCACCTTCCTTTGAAATTGATTGTCTCCCCTCTTTAAATATTACAAACCACTTTGAGCTGTACTGTAGGGAAGAATAGACTCTCCATAGACCTCCTGTAACATTGTATAGGCCTCAACTGAAGATTTGTTGAGACAAAAGCAGAATTTCAAAGCTGCATATTGTTCCTCGCGTGTTACCTCCATTGCAGCGGTAGGCGATACTGAACATGTCTCAACTTGCCTGGTTCTCACAGGTGGGAACCAGGAGTACCAACAATGCAACTACTATGGCATGTTTGTTTCACATTAAGCTAACAGAATATAATAAGAATGAATTTTAGTGTGAACAATTATGACCATAAAAAATTATGGTAATTCTTTATTGAACAGCTCTCCTAATATCAACAGCAACTCTGGAACGCCGTATTTGTTGCTCACCGTTTTGACACAGTTTATTTTTAACCAGCTCATCAGTGTTTGTGCTTTCATCCAACGCTAGTGAAAAGAAAGTTAATGATTTTATTTTTTCCTGTAACTGTCGATGAGCATCACTCCTCAATTCTTCCACACATCTTGTCATGATATTTCGAGGTAGGTTCATTGATTTAAAAGAACCTTGGGACCCACTTCTTCGGCTGCAATGAAAATGGGCAACAATGGGCAACAATGAAAATGTTTTGGGCTTAAAAATAGTGAATTTACATGTATTTCCATCTGCTGAATTCAAAAATCACACAAAAATGAGAGATTAGCTCTTGTTTTGAAGATAAAGTGACATTTCATATTTTAGAGTGAAGACTTTAAATTTTGGGGAATTTTTTGGGGGAGTTGGCACACCTGTCAAATAACAAAACACAATCAGAGAGATATTTTGGAAATTAAGTGATGCAAAAGTTAAGGAAGGCATTTTTGTTGGTCCACAAATAAGAGAACTTGTAAAAGATCCTTCATTTGGAAAGAAAAGGAAGCTTGGTAAACCTTCAAGGGTTTTCTAGGCAACAAACCAGATGACAACTACAAACATTTGGTGACAGTGCTCCTGCAAAAAAACCATAACCTTGGATACAACATGTCCCTTAAGATCCATTTCCTGCACTCCCACCTAGACCTTTTCCCTCCTAGTTGTGGAGCTGTTAGTGATGAACATGGGGAGAGATTCCATCAGCACATTTCTGTTATGGAACAAAGATATCAGGACTCTTGGAATGAAGTAATGCTTGCGGATTACTGTTGGTCTTTGTATAGGGATTCTGTGGAACTCCATCACAAGAGGCAAGCTAAAAGACGATGAAGTTAGTAGGCCACCACATGATTCTCTTCAGACACGACTATCTGCTGCGAAGTATTTTTACAGAAATTTAGAACTCTTAGCATGTAATTACCAGTTAAAAAAATCAAATGCACTTTCATTGTTGTTAGCATGTATGTAATTAAAATGTATGAAAGGTTAATATGAAATAATTCTATCTAGTGTATATTACAGAAACTAGAGCTAAGTAAAATTTTTTATTGTCATATTTGTTTTTCTCAACCAAAATTAGTAAGGATTGCCTCATGAAGTGCTCGAAACATTCAAAAATTAATTTTGTTGTTACCCAGTGTAATTAAACAATCTTTTATGAACTCCCCTTCATTTAAAGACTTCATACTCTTTGCAATAAGTTCAGCAATTCTGAAAGAAACTTTAACAACACTTTTAGAATGAGGTTCTTCAGGAATCGCTGCTTTCATATTTTGTAGTTTTTGCAGTCTTGCAGCAACTGCAAATGAAATGTATTAATTATACACTCAATGCACAATTTATCTAATATGAATTGAAATTATAACATGAAATTATGCATCAAAAATTGCTGACATGATAGAACGTGTTTACCATAATGATAATGATATTTATCAAACTGTTGTTTTATGTTAAAACGGCTACCCCACGATAAGCAATGTTTACAAATCGGACATCTTCAACAAAAAGAAATTTTTGCTCCCATTCATTGTGGAATGCTGGACATTGCGAGAACCGTTACTGATTGAGTGAGTGGAGGGGAAATGGGTCTTGTACGGCACAAACCAAAATTTAGGGGTTGAGGTGAAATGACAGCGTGACATCGTTACCTCATATGAGTGCTGTTTGGGCACTAGATAAGAGATAAGTGAAATGATAATGGAGATGAAATGGATGGACAGGAAATTCGACGGAGGTAATTAACCTACCCAGCATTGACCTGGCGACCAGGGAAAACCCCCAGAAAAAACCAGGGTCAGGTAGGTTGGTCACAGGAATCGAACTCAAGCATCCTGAATGCAGGCTACAGACAAAACTGCCTGAGCCATACCACTTGGTCAATTACAATAAAATATAATAATTTAATAATAAATTATTACTATAATTTTAAATAAATAATAATTTAAAAAAATACTTTAAATGATTTGGTATAACCTGTTTCCTCAAAATAAATATAATATCAAAATTCACTAAATTTGTATAAAAAAGATAAAATTTCATATAGTAAAACATCTGTCACTTATTAATTTAACAGTTTAGATTGCAGCTGGGTTTCCATTGGAAGGACCAAACGTAATTTAGTAACCAGAATGAAGGAACATTTTAGAATAATATTAAATATAAGCAAACCAATAAATCAGTTCTCTCATTTAAGCATAAAATAAGTCAAGAAGTTAAATTATGTTGTTGTTGTTGTCAAATGCTAGGTTTTGGCAATGAAGCCATTAGCTCTCTTGCTCTCCAATATTTCTGTGTAGTGGGTCCGGCAGGTAGGACTTCACAGGTTAAAAGATGTTCTTCAGTCATTTCCTCTTCTTTGTTGCACAGAGGACAATTTGTACTTGTATAAATTCCTATTCTGTGTAAGCGTTTGGCCAAGTAATCATGTTCCGTAAGTAATCTAAAATTTGCTACTGCAGCTTTAAACGGGATTTCTGGAATAATTTCTGGATTTTTAATTAAAATGTTCCATTTTTTATCTTTGGCTTTGTTAGATATTGATTGGTTTTGTTTGTTTTTATATTTGCTTTTGATTAATCTTTTTATGGATGTAAAGGGTAAGCTTTTACTTTTATTCCAAATTAAATTTGCACCTTTTTTTGGCAAGGAAATCAGCTGATTCATTTCCAGCAATTCCACAATGTGCAGGTATCCACTGTAATATAATTCTTTTCTGTAGTTTTTGAAGTTGTTGGATCATTTTGTGACATTCTTTAATTTGGATTGACCTCATTTTATATGAACTTATTGCACATAATGCTGCTTTAGAATCAGAAAGTATGGCAGCATTTTTGAATTTCTCTATTCTGTATAGAAGGTGTTGGAGTGAAATATGAATAGCCGTTACTTCTGCATCAAAATTTGTTGTGTGGTATCCTGCTGGTTGATAGAATGAATACAGTGCACACTTAATTCCTGCTCCTGAGTTGTTGTCGAAGTTAGATCCATCTGTGTAGACATGTAACCATTCTTCAGGTGGGTATCTATTGTTCACAGTTTCTAATGCTAGTGTTTTTACTACAGGGTTGGAAGTTTCAGATTTTGTAACTATTTGTTCTTAATCTAATTGAATATTAATTGGTTCAAAAGTTAGTGATTTTTCTTTGATTAAAATGTTTTCTTTAGAATTAGGAAGATTCAGATCTGTTTTTAATTCCATAACTTTGTGTAGGAATGTTGTTTGTGTTTTCATCTTGATTGATTGTAGTAATCTTTTCTCCCATTTTGTTGTTTTTAACCGCAACATTTTTTCATGTTGTATTAGTGCCTGCTCCTCTAAAGTTAGATATATTGGAGAGTTCCGAGTTAAATTGTTAAAACAATTAAAATGGAGCAATAGATGTATTGCCTAGGGAGGAAAATAGAAATCACATGATGAATTTTGAAATACCATCATTTGATGCTGTTCAATAAGTGTATTTTGCTTCCAGTGGATGGCATAAGATAGTGAACAGCTCATCACCTAGCAACAGAAACCACATGAAAACAAACAGTAAACAAAGCTGATCATGCAATGGATATATTACGAAACTACTTTTAATTTATTATTTGAAACGATAAGTGAAATTGAAGCTTTTGCAAATATCCCATGAAGTTGTCTTCATTTTGAATGATATCTGTATGATTGGTAAAGCCACAAGAGTTTTCTGTACAAACTCTTACCACACAAAAGAGTAATGTACATCTTGTTAAAGCATACAACATATGTGAAAGAAAATTTTTCATTACTGCAGCTACCATTTACGTTGCAATCAGACTGTTTTAAGTAATTTATTATAGCTGCAATTGTGTACACCTTTGACTTTTACTAGATATGAGTGGCGCACACATCTCATCTAGGACGAAGAGCCATGGGAGAGAATGTTGATGTAACGTAGCTACTCCTCTAACGGAGCAGTCATGTAATAGTATTAATAGTTTTGACAACATAAAAATACTTTGTTATTAAAATGTAAGTTTTGATTGAAAAAATCAAGTATTCAAATCATTGATTTCCTTTCATGTAAGTGTTGAAAACAGTGTTGTTGTAATAAATTAAATTTAAAGGGAGTCAATTAATGACACTAAACAACACTTACTTTTAAATTTCCTGGAACTTGTTTCGGAGGCAACTTTCTTCCATCATCAACCAGACATATACTGGTTCTCAGTGGTGTAGCTGGCAATATTTAGTCAGAGGTCTCCTCTTGTGGCAGTTCGAGGAACTTGCTGAATAAGTCTTTCTGGGGAATATCGAAATTGAATACTTTGTTCCTATATTTTTGAAATGAAGATTTGTTCCCATGTGGACAGTTCTTGTTTTCCTGATGTATGTTTAAGTAGTTTTGGTTCTGGATTTATGTTGCAGGTTTTTTCCCCAAAATGCATGGCAACTGCTGCTTTTTCTAATTGTTTGTATTTTATGTTCCTAACGTGTTCCTTTGCTCTTGTTTCAAAATTTATTTTGGTTTTTACAAAAATTTGACTGTAGTATATATATATACTACTGCTATATATCAAATTGAATGCTGTGGCTGTAGTCAAATTTATACTGGAAAAACCAAAAGAAATTTAGAAACAAGAGCAAAGGAACACTTTAGGAACATAAAATACACACCACAGAGAACCAGTTGACGTTTGATTGACAAGAAAGTAGCGTAAATTAATTTTTCTTTCACACTGGCCGTGTGTAGGCTAAATTGTGGTAACATAGAGTCAGACTGAACAATTCAATGCCATAGCCGGGATTTGAGCCATGGATCTTCTGGTCTCCGTCCAGCCGCTCTAACTATTAAGCTACTATGGCCAAGGTGTCGATATGACATTAAATTCTGCAACTATTCCCAGCTATGGCATTGAATTTTTCAGTCTGACTCTACGTTTCTACAATAAAGTAGCCTCCAAAACATGTTCTGGAGAATTTAAAAGTAACTGTTGTATATATGCAAATATAAACTAGAAATGACAACCAAGTGGTTAGAAAGAATGTATGAAGCACTAGTTGTATCCAAAATGTTGTATGTAGTGGAGATCTGGGGGGGGCACAGAGGTAAACAAAACGGTGAACCAAAACTACAGAAAGTTTTGTAAAGAGCTACTAGGCTTACCAAGATCAGCACCTAGTGAATTAGCTTTAGTAGAATTAGGAAAGACAAGAAGAAATGGAATAACAATGGAAATAATAATAAAATTTTGATATAGGTGTTTGGTTAAAGAAGAAGGGGAAATTATGAAATTCTGCATGAGGCAGCAAAAAAGATTAGAGAACTCAAATAGTTGGTGGGCAGAGATAGGAGGAATTATGGAAAAAATAGGAATGGGAGATATATGGAGATTAGAGGAAAGGAATACATGCGATGTGAGTAAATTGGTAAAATGCAGAATAGAAGATATAGAAAGACAGGAAATATGGGGAAGTCTAGAAAATATGAAATCATTACAATTTTACAAATAAATACAAAGAAACTGGGAATGAGAAACATATGTAGATTACTGCAGTAGACAAGAGAGAGAGAGAGAGAGAGAGAGAGAGAGAGAGAGAGAGAGAGAGAGAGAGAGAGAGAGAGAGAGAGAGAGAGAGAGAGAGAGAGAGAGAAGGACTAGCTTGGATGAGAACAGGAACAATATTCCCAAGAGGGATGAGAGGTAGGGAAAAGGGAATGTGTGAATTGTGTGGGGGGAAAGAAAGCATAGAACACTGTATAACAGAATGTGAGCAGGTTTCAATGTGGAGAAAAAGGTTTGGGAGGAAAAATGGAAGCAAGTAGAGAAGAAGATAGTAGCTATAAAAATGTTAACGGGCAAGGAGGAAAAAAAGGTAAGAAGCATTGGTGATGCAGAAAGTTAAAGAAAAATTGGCAAGAAATGTAAATAATATAAGAAAGGAAGATGAGGGGGAAGAAAGGGACTAATTAAGTAACAAGGAGACATGAAGGTTAAGAGCTACCTGACAGAGCAGAAGACCAGGGTGTCATGTAAGCCAAGGTAGCAACAAGGTAACGACAAATAAATGTAGCCAAAAGCTGTAAATTGTAACATTTTGGAATATGCACAATAAAAATCTAATCTAATTTAAATATAATCATTAATCGACTCACCTTTAAATTTAATTCCATTCATTATTAGTAACATAGTTAATATTTGAGTTTGATTTATGAGTCACTATGTTTACACTCAAACTTCACTTACTTGTTGTTGTATAATTGAAACGTTTTCAAGATCATTCGATCTCATCCTCAGCTGTTTGGTGACTAAATGAACCTTCCTCTTCTTCCACTACTACTAACATAGTTAATGTCTGAAACTCAAATAATAAATATGTGCTATTGATTATAAACTTGTAGGAAAAATGAACTAATAATACTCAATACAGCGAGGCAGCGGCTTAATATGTTACAAAATTTGAAACAGTCCATCCATCTCTAAATGTCTGACTAACTTTTTTTTGGAGTGTATCTCATAATTGTGTACAATAAGAGGGCTACAAGGTTACTTGTGT
This sequence comes from Mantis religiosa, assembly GCA_030765055.1. Lineage (NCBI taxonomy): Eukaryota > Metazoa > Arthropoda > Insecta > Mantodea > Mantidae > Mantis > Mantis religiosa. The sequence goes on from CM060952.1 coordinate 15,409,561, forward strand.
GTTGCAAACAGCAAATAAGTAGTGGAGGGTGACTCTCAGTTACACATGGTGAACACAGAGTCTAGAGTTCACATACTTGTACTTATATAATTTTACAGGATAATTAAAATACCTATCTACCAATTTCTTTGTTATGGTTTAAAAAATACATTTAACATTTTGCTAGTGTAGATCAGCAATCTTAGCAAATTAGAAGCATATATTTTAAGTTTAGAACAGTAAATCTCATTTGTTTAACAACAATTACACTTCAGACAGCAGCATTAATACAAGACGGTGTCAAAAGACTATTGTTACTACAGGAAATAGCATTATTAACTTAAGAATATACTTACCTTGCTGTTTATATAGAATAAAATGGTTTAATGAGTTTTAAATATGTATTTATAATCTAATAATTGCTATACTGTTAACCATAATCAACACACTGATAAGTCCTTTCTTGGAAGTGTTGAAAACAGTGCTGTTATGATAAATTAAATTTAGTCGATTAATGACACTAAACAACACTTACTTTTAAATTTTTCTGGAACATGTTTCAGAGTCTTTGCCTCTATCCTCAGCTGGCCATCGACTGGTTCTCATTGGTGTAGTTGACGATATTTTGTCATAGGTCTCCTCTGGTGGCAGTTCAAGGAACTTGCTGAACAAATCTTTCTAAGGGGATGTCGAAATTGAATACTTTGTTCCTATTTTTTGAAATTAAGATTTGTTCCCATGTGGATAGTTCTTGTTTTTCTGATCTATGTTTTAGTAGTTTTGGTTCTGGATTTATGTTGTGGTTTTTTTCCCAAAAATGTGTGGCAACTGCTGATTTTTCTAATTGTTTATATTTTATGTTCCTAAAGTGTTCCTTTGCTCTTGTTTCTAAATTTCTTTTGGTTTTTCCAATATAAATTTGACTACTGTCACTGCATTCAATTTGATATATACCAGATTTTCTAAGAAACCTAATTTGCTCAAACATCAAGGATGTCAATCCATCTAACAAAAAATCTAGTATATATCAAATTGAAAAAGAAATGAAAATGGACACAACAAAAGTCTAGCATTCAAAAAAATTAAAAAAGCTAAGCTAAAGAAAACGATTAAGAAAGCAAGCACGTTCACCATGGAAAACGAAAGCAACAGAATATTCTGGGGATTCATGTACCACCGGAAACATTTAAAAATATTCAAAAATATCTTTAGAAGACAAAATATAAGCACCAATAAATAAACACCCTTTAATAAAATTTTTAAATTGAAAAACAGAAGATTAAAGATCCAACCAACAATAGATGCAGAATATACCAAATATACTGTAAGGGTTGTGAAAAATTCTACATAGGGCAAACCAAAGAAACCTATAAATCAGAGTCAAAAAACATTTTATAAACGTCAAAGTGAAACATAAAGACAAGTCAGTAGTAGCATTTCACTTTTGCATTGAAAACCATAACTTTGATCCAAATTCAAAATTATTGAAATGTGTGATAAAACATAAAAAACATATTATTTGAAGCAAAAGGTTAGAAACAGTGATGTATTTAACATTTGAAAGTAATGAGTCGGTAATTCATAGACAAACATCACTTAAATTATGCTTACTTGGACATGTTTCGGAGAACGGTTTGTCCCCATCGCTGGACAACTGCTGATGATGGGGACAAACTATTCTCCGAAACATGTCCAAATAAGGATAATGTAAGTGATGTTTGTGTTTGAATTCCAACTCATTACTTTCAAATCATAAGAAACATATCTTAATATGGAAATGTTGAAACCAATTAATAAATATCAAAATCCTAAAAGTCAACCATTTAAAAAACTTCTTTATTCCACCACCAGAGAAGTTTGCAGGCAACCAAAATTTATGACAGATCTTCAAGGTTGAAAATGGAAAAAGTGACTCCCGTAACTAGTCCTTAAAAATTATAAGAACAGAATAGAATGGAATTTATTTATACAACTTGCTATTTACAATAGTTTATACAAATTACATACATATTTTCTTAACCTAGTTATATAAATTGCCTGGTGTACACTAGCTAGTTCAGTCTTCTTGTCTCTGAGGTCTTCTGCTGTATAGCATACTACATGTGCGCGATAAGAAGAGCGATCGGGCTCCAAGTCCTCATTCGGTAAGTTTCGTTTAACTCCGTAAACATAGATGACAATTTTGAAACTTGAAATGCGCTATACACTGACATCTAGTGGCTAATACGCTAAGCTTTATCATGTCCGCCATATTTCATTTTGATCAATTTCGAGGTTAATTAGCTAACCAGCTTACAACAATCGTATGTTAGAATTAGAATTTTAGTTCGTCCTTGGCAACATATACATGTTATGAGACACGTCAAAATGTATAAATACAGTATATACATAAAGTCAAATGATTACATACAATATACACAGTAAGCAGCTTTTCTATGGTTTCATGTGGTATTTGCATAGACTAATTTGCTACAAGAAATGTCATAATATAAATATTACAGATTTGTGAATGTACTATGGTCCCAGTGCTCATTTACATGGTTATAGTTCTAAAAATTTATTAACCGTATAAAAATAGTGTACATTCAAACATTTCTTAACCTTATTCTTAAAGTGTTTTAATGATGCAGCTTGTTTAAATGAATTTGGAAGTTTATTATATAACATTATCCCTTTGTAGTTAAAGCTTCCTTCATAAAGGCTCGTTTGGTGCGCTCGAATTGCCAGTTTATCCTTGTTACGAGTGTGGTACATCAGCATTTACTTAAATGATTTATATTTGTATGAACATTTGTGGATGTTATGGCTCTCGAAAGGGGACACATTATTATTTGTCTACCTCCGTATAACTGTGATCTGAATGCAATTGAGCTGGCGTGGGCAAAACTAAGGAATGTTTTCAGAGGATGCAACGTTACTTGTGATATCTTCGCTTATCCTACATGCTATTTTGCTGAACTGTGTGCTTCAAGGTTCACCATACTATAGAAACAAAAGAGCATTAGCTCTCATTTCTTCCCCTCTGCCGTCACCACACCGTAAATCCAGAGCTCAACTTATCTTGCAGGTACTGTAGTCACCCTTCCGTCATCTACTCTAGTTTGATATTTCCCCTTGTTATCCCGACATTTTTTTTTTTCCAATCTTTACCTTTCCCATTCACTCCTCTTTAGCTTTCCAGAACAGGTTCCCCATGTTTCTATTTCTACTTTCATTTTTCCGCATAACCATTTTAATGGCTATCTATTCACTTTGCATCTTTTCCCATTTCTTCTCCCATACTTCCTGTCTCCATGCTGCTAGCTCTTTCTACTCTGTCAAATAATGAATTGCACTTTCTCTTTCCATACATAATTCACATATTTCTATATTGTTACTTCTTAGTACCCTTAAGAACATTAATCCTGTTGCTTGTAAATGAAGGAAAAACAATAGCACTAAATTTTCAGCATAAGGCTTGTAGGAAAATGGAAAACCCTTGCATCAGAATTGGCTCCAGATTGATAAATTTTGAACAGCAAACTAAATTCTTAGGACTATGGGTAGACAAAAATTGAAGTTGGGACAAACATATAGAAAAGTTAGCAGAGAAGCTGAGCCGTGTTTGTTTTGTTTTACATCAGCTGAAGCCTCGAGTAGAATTTACTACACTCAGAACGTGTTACTTTGCTTACTTTCATTCACTAATATCATATGGACTACCATTATGGGGAAATACTACAAATAGTAAGATGATATTTAAGCTACAAAAGAAAGCATTATGAATTATGATTGGTATTCCAAAAATGGAAAGCTGCAGAAATCACTTCAGAGATTTGAATATCTTGACCCTACCAAGTTTATATATGAAACAGTTACTGATCTACATGAAGACTAATACTGCGAACTATGTCACAAATGCTAAAATACACACCCATAACACACGTAATAAAATCAAATTTCACACCTATATTCATAAAACAAAACTATTTGAGACTTCCATCAGATACATGGGTTTAAAGCTATACAACCACTTACCAAATCAATTAAAAAACATAACCTCTATAAAAAAGTTTAAGACAGAGCTTCACAATTTCTTTAAAAATAATCAGTTTTACTCAGTAAATGAATACCTAGAATACAAATCAGGTAAAGCATAAATTAATCAGTTTGTTGTGCATAATTATACTAATGTATTCTATTTCTATTCTTGTTTCATGTGTCCGAGATTGGAAGACAGAATTTTAGCCGGCCAAAGCATTAAAATTAAGTGTAGTTGTGTAAATTATTTGAAACTTAAGATTGTAAATACCTCATTGATGAACTGTAAATGTTGTTAAATACTGTAACTATATTGACAATGCCTATAATTCTGTATGAATTCCTGTGGCTAATAAACATTGTATTGTATTGTATCTAATCCAAGCCATTCCTTCCTTCTTCTGCCGGTTACATTGGTCCACATATCTTTCTCTTCCCCATTATCTCTTTATTAACCTATAAAACTTAAATGATTTTATGTTTACTAACCTTCCCCACATTTCTTGTCTTTATTACAGCTTTAATAAAACATGTGAATCATCCCATAGATCTTTCCATTTGGGAAAAATTCTTCTTTATTAAATCTCGTCATAGAATCATGAATTTTGAAACTCCACCAACTGACATCTTTGACAAATACATCATGCCATCTATCTATCAATGATACAGAGACAGAAGAAACCACTACAACCTGCACTAGTCGAGCTGATGATGGGAACAACAGCTCTTGAAACATGTACTGTGAAAAAACAGTGTAAGTGAAGCAATATGTCAATATCTTCTCGATTCACTTTTATTGAACTTGTGCTTCACTGTCTTTATGCTTCTTTCAATTTTTATACTTTCAACATTATCATTTCATTTATGGTACCCAAAACAAGAATGGTTACAAATTTACACAGATGGCTTCCTTATGAAGAAAACTGGGAATTCTAGTACTGGAGTATACTGCAAGTGGTCAATTTTCATATATCAGTAGGTTCAAACATAAGAAAATTTGATGAAGAATGTCAGCTGTTAGTACCAGTATAAAACAATTTTTAACTATGTTAATGAAGTCAGCAAGGCAACAATACTGTGTGATTTAAAATCTACCTTACATGCAATAACATATTGATATTCAAGCGGTAGTACAATAAATTAAATACTTCATTTTATATAGCTGCCACATTGTTTAGGGAAACAGTTAGTCCATCCCAGCACATCTGGCATTAACTAGAAATGAACAAGCTGATATATTGGCAAAAATAGCTGCAAAAGTTAAACAATTAACAATTAGTAATTTAAAGTATAAAATTGAAAGAAGCATAGACAGCAATTTACTTTTGTGCTAATTAATCATTTATACCCTACCCTGCCTATTATTATACAGGGTGTCCATAAATGAATATCGGGGTTTTAACGCTTTATAACATTAATTTTATTAAACTTACAGTAATGAAATATATGTCACATGAAAGAGCAACTCAAACAGTTTTATATACGAGCTTACAAGTGTTCTATGTGAGCACCATTTGTCACACGGCACACATCAAGTCTATAGCTGAGTTCTTCCCAGACGTTGAGCAGTGTGTCTTCAGTAATTGTTGCAACAGCTGCTTCAATCCTGTTTTGTAATTCATGGAGGTCAGCTGGTAATGGAGGTACATACACACGATCCTTGATGAAACCCCAAAGGTAGAAATCGCATGGCGTTAGGTCGGGTGAACGTGGAGGCCACGCATAGCAAGCTCTGTCATTGGGTCCCTTGCGGCCAATCCAGCGGTCGGGTAAAGTTACGTTCAACCATTCGCGTACTGCGTTGTGCCAGTGAGGTGGCGCGCCATCTTGCTGGAAAATGAAATTCTCTGGTTCATATTGTTCCAACTGAGGGAAGAGCCATTGCTCTAGTGTATCAAGGTAGGAAGTACCAGTTACAGTAGCTTCACCAAAAAAGAAAGGTCCGTAAACTTTCCGCCGGGATACAGCACAAAAAACATTGATTTTAGGGGAGTCTCGTTGCACTTGTACGACCTCATGAGGATTTTTTGAGCCCCATATCCGCGCATTATGAGTGTTAACATGTCCACTGAGGTGAAAGGTCGATTCATCACTGAAAACAACATGATCTAGAAAATCTTCATCGTCATTAAACAGCATTACGTTAGCGAAGTTGGCACGTAAACCATGGTCTGCAGGCTTTAGAGCCTGTAACAACTGTAAACGATAAGGACGTAGTTGCAATCGTTTCCTTAAAACTTTCCAAACAGTCGACTTAGCAATTTCTAATTCACGACCAGCCTTCCGAACTGATTTCTTTGGGCTACGAGTGAACGACTCTCTCACTCGCTCAACATCCTCTTCGCTAACTCTTGGTCGTCCCGTGCTCTTCCGTTTACAAAGGCAGCCTGTATCTTCAAACTGATGAAACCATCTACGGATGTTATTGTCACTTGGAGGATCACACCCGAACTTAATGCGGAACGCACGTTGCACAGTAACTACAGATTCGGTCTTTGCAAACTGCAAAACACAAAACGCTTTCTGCTCACTAGTCGCCATCTTTGCTACTACCGCTTTCTAGCGGATCGCGGCGTAAACATTTCACGCACATGCGCACTGGTGCCAACGAATAAAACTGTTTGAGTTGCTCTTTCATGTGACATATATTTCATTACTGTAAGTTTAATAAAATTAATGTTATAAAGCGTTAAAACCCCGATATTCATTTATGGACACCCGGTATTTTGATAAAATAAAATAATTTCAACAAAACATATTAAAGATATTTATGTAGATAAAGAAAATGGGGTAACATCTTCAAAGGACTGCACCATGGCTGAGCGGTTAGACTGCTTGGTTCTGAGCAAGATGGCCCAGGTTCATTCCCAGGTTCATTCCCAGGTAATCACAAAGTGAGATTTGTGGTGGACAACATGGTGATGGAGCAGGTTTTCTCTGAGTCCTCCAGTTTCCCCTGCCAGCATTCTACCAATTTCTGCATCACCATCTTTCATATCACCTCATCCTTCATACTTTCACTCCGACGTTGGGCTGATCCCTCATTCTGGAATCCCTCTAATAAGGAAACTTCTGATTCTCAAACTGTTACCTATATGCCCCGAATGAATGAATGTGTAGTGTTTAACGCCTGCTTTTACTACATACAGCACCGCAGGCGGTGACACTGATGATACATGAGATGAAGATGGAACACCGGTGGAATGAGGTGGCAGGGGAAACTAGAGGTCGTGGAGAAAACCCTCCCCAGCGCCGTGTTGTCCTCCACAAATCTCACTTTTGCAGTCGCCTGGGATCGAACCCGGTATATAGGCCTCGAGGTTGCATGGTTCAGAAGGCCCTATGTTCCTCATAAGGAATTACAGGAATTCATTCATTCATCTTTGAAGACATGAAACACACCTCTGATTACTATTACCCACAGAGAAAATCAGTAGTAATATTCTGCTTGACTACCAGTCATGAATGCTACTCACACACCTTCACAGAGCAAATATATCATCATAGTGCAACTTTGCAAGCAGCTTAACACTTATATATAGAAAGCATCTGCACCCAGAGATTTCAAAAATACAAAAAGATATTCAAACACAACTAGTGGGATGCCAGGCAGAAAATGGATAAAGTCTAGAATTCCAATGTAAAAGGACTATGATACAATGAAGCAAAAAATTAATATAATTTTCAGTTGAACTAATACTCAATGCTCCATTTATTGCTAGTATTTACATATAATACGTTTCATTAGGATCTTCCTAACATCATCAGCTGTTGTCGACTAATTGACATTGGTTTGGTGGACTCATTGGAGGTGATAGGTGCATCTCTGTCGTTATCTTGATGAACTTGAAGTTTGGGTTTTCTTCAAAGGTAGTGTCAAAATTAAACATTAAATTAAACACATAAAAATTAAAATTGTTTAATTTTGGCACTACCTTTGAAGAAAACCCAAACTTCAAGTTCATCAAGATAACGACAGAGACGCATCTATCACCTCCAATGAGTTCACCAAACCAATATCCATTAGTCGACAACAGCTGATGATGTTAGGAAGATCCTAACGAAACGTGTTCTAGGTAAATACTAGCAATAAATGGAGCATTGAGTACTAGTTCAGCTGAAAATTATATTAAAGTCTACAATATCCAGAGCATTAACAAACAACAACATTTAAGTACTGATCATTTCTTTCATCAGATCATTTAATTTACATAGTCAATGCTCACTTTCTAGAGCAATTTTTAAAGATATTCAATATTTTTTTTCGCAGAAGAAAAGTTAGCAAATATTTTTGTCTCAAGATCTTTCTGAAAGAATTTTACTTTTTCTAGAAGCTGAATCCAGTCGTGATAGTTCCAAAATAAGCTTATAAAATGTTCTAATATTTTTCATAGAAGATAAATGTTTTAATCATAATAGAATTATTTATATTGTGACTTTGTGGGTTCGTAAAATTAAAAGTCTTGTTTGCAGAAGTTTAGAATGCTCTTTATTTCAGTCAAAAGACGCTTTGTACACCCCTTACAGCAGTACAGTGATGTAACATACACCACAGCAGTCTTCAAGGTTGACTCAAGGCTCCGCTGCATGTAAACAAATAAATGATTCTACTTTGGTATAGTTCAAATGTCCACACAGCTCACACACTGCACAACTGCAACTCACAATTCACTGCTCACTAGCAACTGACTAGCAAACTTTCGCACTGCAGGCTTTAATACCACCAGCCATTATTCTAGAATTCAATTGTACGTTCGATAACGATCACGATGCAGTGGGAAATTCTGGACTATCTCTGACTCTTTCTCTCTCTCTCGGCAAGTGTTTAGCGCTTGTCCACGTGCCAGCTGCAGCTTGTGCTAGCGGTGTAACAATGCCTCGGTGACACTGTGTATTCAAAATTATCTATTTTATTTTCATGTACCACACATTGAACAGTAATCTTTATGGTTAGTAATTGGGTATTTGGGTTATTTTGCTACTGCTACATGAATAATGACTTAAATATATTCTTTTGGGTTATAATTTATTAACAGCGAAAATAATGAATAAATGCAATAGCATTCTTGCTGTTAGAACACACTAATTTGTTTACATTGGTTTACAATAACAAAAATACATTTGGCTCTTTTTTTGAAGAGAGGTAATTACTAAACGGATTTAATAATTAAGTTTGAATGACTAGAGCAAGACTGAAAAATTCAAAGCCATAGGCAGGATTTCAACCACAGATCTCTCGCTCTCCATGCGGTTGCTCTAAACCACTGAGCTTTTATGGCCAACATGCCGACATGACATTAAATTCTCCAACTGACTCGTATGTTTCCCGGTAGACCATTAGGGGTTCTCATATGCTATGAGACACGCACCTTTTGTGACGACTTGCTATGCTGTAAGTACTTAAGTCCCAGGCTTCATAGTTAAACCACTGAGCTACCATGGCCAACATGCCCACATGACATTAAATTCTCCAACTGACTCATATGTTTCCCGATAGACCACTAGGAGTTCTCATATGCTATGAGACACACACCTTTTGTAGCGACTTACTATGCTGTAAGTACTTAAGTCCCAGGCTTCATAGTTAAACCACTGAGCTACTATGACCAACATGCCGACATAACATTAAATTCTCCAACTGACTCATATGTTTCCCGATAGACCACTAGGGGTTCTCATATGCTATGAGACACACACCTTTTGTAGCGACATACTATGCTGTAAGTACTTAAGTCCCTGGCTTCATAGTTATACCATTATGTTTTTATTTCAGGTAAATTGATGGAAATAATTATTTCTTCCACACTAGCCATGTGTAAATTTAAGGTTTGGATGAGTAGAGCCAGACTGAAAAATGCAATGCCATAGCTGGGATTTGAACCACGGATCTCCCGCTCCCGTCCAGTTGCTCTAACCATCTGAGCTACTATGGCCAACATGCCGACATGACATTAAATTGTAATTAATAGTACAACAATTAATAGTAAGTTGCCACAAAAGGTGCATGTCTCATAGTATGTGAGAACCCCTAGTGGTCTATCGGGAAACATATGAGTCAGTTGGAGAATTTAATATTATGTCGGCATGTTGGCCATAGTAGCTCAACTGGTTAGAGCAAAGGCACGGAGAGTGGGAGATCCATGGTTCAAATCCCAGCTATGGCATTGAATTTTTCCATCTGGCTCTATTTATTCAAACCTTAGCATACACACAGCTAGTGTGGAAGAAATGATTATTTCCTTTAATAATTATGTTTGCAAAGTTTTTATTTTTATTTTTTTTTCTTAATAGCACAATTACAAGAAACAAAGATTTGGATTTATTCCTTACTTGTGATATTCCTGGGCTGTGGTGTACTGGGCTTTGTGCCTCCCCATATCGGTTGCATGATCGTCCACCTCTACCTTGAGTATGTGGGCATAAGCCTGGCAGTCGGGTTGGTAGGTTCTGGCCTGCTTGCAGGCTGTTATGCATAGGTTTCATTGGGTTACTTATGATATTTAAAAGAAATGTATATCAGTATATTTTTGCTCATTTGCTTGATTTCTGTTTAGCAAATATACATTTGAGTAGTGCTATTAATTATTGTGGGAGAGATATTACTTCATTACTCCATGAGATCATTAAGATACTTCTCAGCGATGCATCACATTTTTCTCTGTTACATTTTAAACAACATAAACAAAGAGGATAAATTACACAACACAAGTATGGCTATAAAGAGTGACATAACTCGAATGGAACAGCTCTTCATATGAGTTCTTTGAACACAAGTGGACAGAACTTTGTCCTTAATGGGACACAAATGACTACATTCATTCAGTTAAAGGTTTATTGATTGAAAATATAGAACAACCTATGTAAAAAGTAACATGTGTAACTACCAATGAGAGTTGTCAAGCTGAGCTAAAGATTTGCCTCTTTCTTTAACCCTTTGTTACTTGCATGGGTGACAGTGTATTTTCCTTCATTCCTGTAGTTTTCAGAGCAGACTTACAGGTATATGGGTTCAGGTAGCTACTAAAGAAGGCAATATGTCTTTGTTTCAAACTTGTAGTTACTCTAGCAGTATATATAGCTGAAGTTTTCTTTTGGATAATCAGTGTCCCTAAACAACCTTATATGAATAGTGTAGGCAAGTATTCCATATAAATTTGATTCCCTATATTTTATATTTAAGCAATGCCTAACCCTAAAATAAAAAAATTTGTTCTGTTGCTTTCCACAATGCATCACATGCTGCCATTAACCCTCAAACGAATGAAGAAAACCTCAGAAAACTATAACATTTTACAATATGACAAAGGTAGGAATTGATTCAGTGGACCAACAATGTCAGAATAATTATATTTCAAGCAACACCAGACCCTGGCCTATGGTTGTGTTCTATAACTTGCCAAATGTAGCTGCAAGCACATAATCAACCACTGCTTGATGTCTCAGAACCAGCTGGAAAGAACAGAGACAAAGAACAGGGGCATTGTTATGAATGTGGTACATATGTCAGGGACGACCGGTGAAGCATTGTATTGGCGGTGCCATAAATCAATCAATTTATATATCAATAAATAAGTCAATAAATAATAAATATATAATAAATGAATAAATAAATATTAAATGAATAAATAAATAATAAATAAGGGTTGTTAAAATATAAATATGTGTACCAATTTCGAATGATTTAGGTAATCTTATCAATAATCCATCTTATTTTATAATATACTGTACCAAACAGAACGTACAGGAAAATGGAAATAGATATTTATTACATCCGTACTTTTGTTACGCACAGGTGTGATGAGTACAGTAGAAGTTTGATAATACAATTCATGGAGAATGTGAATCGAAGCAAGCGTTCGTGTACGATTTTGCGACAGAGAGACAGGTATTTTATGTCTCGTGCTTTACTGCACTCTAGCGGACAAAGCGTAAGTTATGCGTCAGAGAAATCTCGGCACCACCTTCTCCCATAAGAAGCCGTGTATAAGCAGACATCCTAGACCTTAACACAGACGCTTATGAGCGTAGACGGTGCCATTCTGGAATCGGCACCAAGCCACGGAAAACAATTAAGAGAGAGCACTTGCGTTTAACGCGTCTATTCACATGAGGGAGCAGATACTCAGAAACAATCTTTTTTTGCACAATTCCTATACATTTCTCTTTCTTTTGTTTTCATAGAGATGGTGTCATGGCACAGCAGCACTACCCCAGAAGCCACCCCTGACATATGTCAACCAGAAAATGGTGTAGTAAGTGCTCTAAATGGGTTTACTCTTGTCTTTTAAGAGACATGTGTGTACATTGCTTATAAATGACTGTATTATATCTGATGAATGTCAGAAGAAATTACCTGGAAGTTGGTGAAATATGAGTGTGGTGGACATGTAATAAAAATAGACGACCTGGAAGGGTACAGAAAATTAATCTTGTCAGGTACAATTTGAAATAGAGTAATGCTAATGTGAACATACTCTAACCTCAAACAGAAAATATGAAGTATATATAATTAATTTTATAAGGATATATTTATACATTATTCTGAGAATGAGTTTTTAGTTTTTGGAAATTTATATATTTATATCCCCAGAAGAAGGTTCACTACAGCCTACATTTTCAGGTGACAAGCACTGTGATTGTCTCTTATCAGGTCTTATCTGGTCGATTAATGTAATGTAATGTGTAGTGTTTAACGCCTACTTTTACTACATACGCACCGCAGGCAGTGACACTGATGGTACATGAGATGAGTATGAAGCACTGGTGGAATGAGATGGCGGGGAAACTGGAGGTCCCGGAGAAAACCCACCTCAGCACCATGTTGTCCAGCACAAACCTCACTTTGCGGTCGCCTGGGATCGAACCCGGGCCGCCTTCGTGAGAGCCAGGCGGTCTAACCACTGAACCACGGCGAGGCCATCTGGTCAATTAGAAGAGTGAAATATTAGTAAGTTGATGTACAGTAAGTCACTAAAAACAAATAGAGCGATTGGAAGCTGCATGTGTCCATATGATATGTCTTTTCGTGCCTGCCGATGTATGACACATTGCTGTCCAGAAGACATGATTATATCTGAACAGAGTATACATACACTGGACTCACCGTGTATGTGCGATAGGCTGAGGTAAACATCTCTGGGTTGCAAATTTTTTCCGATACGCTCTCTCACTTTGCCATGTAGTACTGAAGGGTTAAGGAATGTTTTATAGGTTATAATGTGAAAAACCTACTGAGAACATTACTTATGGAAAGTCACTGCACTAAGTAAAACCACATTACACTATCAAGTCTTTGTTAATCTTTTCTTCTATGTAAGAATTGAATTGTCTAAGTTTTGGCTATGAGTGCATATAAATAATAAATTTAAGAACTAGAAGAATAATTCTGAATTTTTTTTAGCAAAGACTAAGCTATTAAAATGCCAGTGATATAACTGATTTCATTTGAATGACCAATATTTTAAGTTATAATCACACTTTATTATGGAAAAATTTAAGAGCAAGTTTGCAAGAAGAATAAAAAATATACTCAATGTCGTACTAAAACGTAAATGCAGTGGAGCTGTCATGACATAACCTTTGTAACATCATTTATTATGATTCCAAAAATGAACTAAAGCTGGAGCAGTGTCACCAAAATTTGGTAGACACTTTTCAGTACTCTGCACTATCTGGAGTATCTATTGGTTTTGGGAGTTCCAGAAAGCTTGGGAATCCTTGGAAGATGAGGTTGTCTCCATCCAGTGGTAGCACCATAAACAATTGCAACTGCCCAAAAGTTATTAACATAGGCTCTCCACAACACCTAAGCTGAAATATTATGTGTGCTTAACATTGGATCAATAACAATGAATGTCGTCTTACACGAAGAGCTAGTGTGTCAGAAAACATGTTTAAACATAAACACCCTAATGTTTGGATAAATGGCAATCCTTTCTTTGTTTTATTCTTTGTAGTTGTAAGAGCTGTACCAAACTGCAAAAACCTTACATTAAAAAGATAAACAGATTGTGTCTTAAAATAACAAAATTTAGTTGTGTAATGTGATAATTTAAAAATGATCATTAATAAGCTTGAATTTGTAGCATTTAATTTGATTTGATTTGATTTGATTTATTGATTCATCCATTAAAACATGTACATGTTATAGGACACGTCAAATTAAAAACTAAGAACTAAAAACTAAAAACTAAGTACAATATTTATAATTAAGGTAGCTAACTAAATATTTACAAATTTAAAAATTCATCCACGCTGTAGAAGCTATTGGCTCTAAGGAAGTTTAATAACAATTTCTTAAATTGATGTTGTGATTCAATCTTTTTTATAGATTTAGGTAGCTTATTGTAAAGATGTAAGCCAGCATATGTGAAACTATTTTCATATATCTTTGTTTTGTGTGACTTCACAAATAAATTATTCTTTATAAAATTTTAGATGAGTCGCATTTTTTACACATCTGCTTCACTTTCGTACCTATTTTGAGGACATGTTTCGCAAATCTTCGTTTGCATCTACGGCTCTTGTGCGACTGCTCAAAATAGGTACGAAAGTGAAGCAGATGTGTAAAAAATGCGACTCATCTAAAATTTAATAATTTTTCGCTTCACTGTGGTGTTCCAATACAGTTGAATCTCGATAAATTATTCTTTGTTCTAGTGTTGTGTATATAAATTTCAGAATTTGTTTTGAATAAACTTAGGCTTGCTTTCATATGTACAAGAGTTTCATATATGTATATACTTGGCAGTGGTAAGATACCTAATTTACTGAAGTATGGCTTACAACTAGTTGTGCTTGAGACATCTGCTATGATTCTAATTATTTTCTTTTGGTATCTGAATACTTTTATACTGTCTTTAGAATTTCCCCAAAAAATTATACCATATGCCAACAAACTGTGTATATATGAAAAGTACACTATTCTCCGAACTTTCAAGCTTGACATGCCTGTAATCGTCCTCATTAAGAAACACATTTTACTAAGCTTTTTCGTCAATGCCTCTATGTGAGTTTCCCAATTTAAATTTTCATCTAGTATTAGTCCCAGAAATTTGATAGTTTGTACGTAATGTATTTGGTCTTGTCCCAGCATTAATTTTGGATACAATTGACTTCCACTCATTTTATTATAGAAGCTTAGGGCTGCTGTTTTCTCCTTACTCAATATTAACATATTGGCACTAAACCATTTTTGAAAATATTTTAGATTATTTTCAATATGTACATCTGCCCCTTCCTTATTCACCCCTTTGATAAAAATATTTGTATCATCTGCAAAAAGTGTAACATTTATATTGGTTCTGTTTTCTACATTATGTGCCAAATCATTAATGTACACTATAAATAAAAGAGGTCCAAGCACCGAACCTTGAGGGACCCCATATTTCATTATAGCACTACTTGAAATCTGAGTTTTAACTTCACTCGTTTTGCTATCAAAATACTCTATTTCCACCAATTGCTCTCTATTCTCCAGATAAGATCTGAACCAATCTAATGCTAACCCCCTTATGCTAACCCCCTTAATGTTTGGGAAGAACTGAAGAAGAGTGAGGAAGAGCAGCAACTTGAATTTTCTTGTCGGAACACTAGCTGCCTGAAATCAGGGTTTGAAATATCAGGAAGCACAGAACATAACAGCTGAGATTTAGGACATTTTACAAGAAACGCTGGGGCTACTCCAATCAGTAGTAGAGGAAATGGCACTGACAGAACTGGGAAAAAGAAGTAAAACTGCGACAGAAACTGAAAGGTTGCTAAAATTCTGATGTAGGTGCATAAAAATGGGAAATAAGGAAATATAAAAAGTAAGTATGATTCTACAAAGGGGTTCAGAAAATAAAAATTGATACTGGGTAGGGGTAGAAGCAAAATTAGAAAAAAAAACATGAATGGGACAAATGTGGAAAAAAGGGGAAAGGAACGGAAAAAAAATTTTGGGAGATGGTGAGAATTAGAGTAGAGGATATAGGAAAATAGTTGTAAAAAATTAAAAAAAAAAATCAAATTTTGAAGAGACGTTAAAAGGGATTGTGATAGACACCAATAAAAGAAATAAGGATGGAATGGCATGTATAAGAACAGACATATTATATAACAGATCTAAAAAGGTGGAAAAATTATGTGGCAAAGAAGAAAGTACCCAAAATCACATGTCATAATGTAAAGAGTTAGACAAATGGAGGAAAGAAATATGGAAGGGAAAATAACTAATAAAAAATATCGCATAAGCATAAATGAAGGAAAAATAAAATGGAGAAGGGGTAAGGAAGAAAGGATAAGGAAGAAAGGGAGGAGGAGTCATCTTGAAGAGCCAGAAGGTCGGAGAGCCAGATATGCAGAGGTCAAAAGGGAAGAGATGGTAAATGATTTTTATTTTTACTAAAATATAAGCAGAAAATAAATATGTAATGTATGTATGGACTGTACAAAATGCTCTGTCTAACTATCAAAGTTTATTCTTCTCATTCTGTTTCGAGTAAAGGGAAAACACAGTAGCCTTAAGTGTTAGTGAAATCCTTTGAAATTCTGTTCCTTTTATACGATCACTAGAAGCTAACAAATAGTGATTTAGCACATGAAAAAGGTTTTAAACATTTGAAAATTCAAAGTAATAAAAATATTCTGCAAATAGTTTATATTATTTGTTTATTTATTTTATTTTGTTTATTTCTGCTGGTACCAAAATTTTGTTCTGTAGAAGCTTGCCAGTAAATCTACAGACAGGGTCTATCGCCCCCTTAGGGGAGGGGATCTGTCCCCTTCAGCTGCTGTGGTGGGAGCGCTGCGGAAACCCTAGCACTCATGGTACCTCTGACGTTACTAGAGGAACCTCGGGCCGAACATTCGAGCCTCTCCCTGAATGGGAGTTCGGATTGGGTTGTACTCGAGGGGGCAGTGGTTCCCGATACTCGTGGGAGATCGGGTACGTCTCCGGACGGGGTTGAGAGAAGTCATATATTCCCACGTACAAGCCAGCATAGCGAGTTGAAGGTGTGCTAGATCACCAGGCGGCCCTACCAAGGTCATATCGGTAGATTTCCCTTTGTGGTTGGCGCGCGCAAGTGCCGTATCTACTTCCATCCCATCTTGTGTTTTCGGACCAGATGGGGGGGGGGTGGGGCCTTGTTAGTCTCTAGTTCTTGCTCTAAGGAAAGTCCCACAGAGGCACCGAGTGCCCTTCGGTAACAGCTCGGTAACTCTCTGGTCATTAGAGGGGGGGGGGCGTCGGTCTTCACTGGTAGATACCCTCGCGTTGAATGAACTGAATGAATGGGTCTATCGCTTTAAAGCATACTTAAAAACCATAGATTGGGTTTAAACTGCTGACCTTGTCAGACCAGCCCTAACCAACCGAGCTAGAATGAAATGGTTAATCTTACAAAACAAATGAATTTGACACAAATTGTATGTTATAGCAAAGTCTACATTTTTGTGTAGCTAGACACAGTTAGGTTGGCAGGCTCTGGTCAACTTGTGGACGTAATGCCATGGGTTATGTTACGATTTTTAAGGTTTTGTCTGTCTTTTACAGTTTATCAGTCATATAAAGTCATGAAGCACATCTAGATAATCTCAGAAAACTCAGAATATACATTTAATTGTCATCAAAATATCTTAAATATATTGTATATTATTAAAAACATTGGAGTCACTTTTGAAAACATCAAAAATGACTAACGTTTTTCATGTAAACGTTGCATGCTTGATAGTTACGTAACTTAAAACGAATCAACTTTGGTACTCAACTATTTTTTTCTTTTTGATTTTGATTTATGCACAGAGTGTTTTGTAAGAGTACCTACTTGAAATCACTGTTTTATTGTTTTGGAAGTTTCAAGTCGTGTTACGAGGTACGTCCAGAAAGTAAGTTCCGTTTGATAATAAAATTAAATTGTGTACAGATTCAGAAAAATTATTTGTTGCACAAAATTCTACAACTCTTAAACTACTTTTCCACATAACTACCGAAATTTTGCAGGCATTTGTCATAGCGAGGCACAAGTTTTTGTATACCTCCTTCGTAGAAGTTTGCCGCCTGTGTCTTCAACAAGTTGGAAACATTTTCTTTCAGCTCTTCGTCATTGTTGAAGTGTTGACCGCGAAGGAAAGATCTGAGATGCAAAAACAGATGAAAGTCGCTAGCAGCGAGGTAAGGGTTGTACGGGGATGGTCAAATAAGTCCAGCGAAATCCCTGTAGGATGTTTTTCGTCGGATTTGCAGTGTGTGGTCGTGCGTTGTCATTGTTCGTAAACGTCGCAAATTTGCCGATAAATTTCAATTAGTTTCCCATTCCTAGCATTCAGAAAACGAATCACAGATCTGATTTCACAAGCGGCGGGATTTTCAATCAACACCGACATTGTAAACAAGCACAACAAAGCGTAGGTGGCTGACAGCGATCTCACAATGTCACACGTTTCTTCTCCTTCATACAGAGTGTCTACCGCGCACGTGCGGAACTGCCATCGCAGCGCTGCAGCGGAGATAAATTGAAACGCCCCTTGTATTTTCCTTCAGAATCTAACTATCCAATTTTTGGTGTAATATAATATTTCTTCAACTTACTGTACGTAAGACCGGCTCCGTGGTAAAGTGAAAGACTCACTCACATTTATTGTTTCTGGATTCGATTCTCGGACCATGGTTCATGGTTTTTCCTGGCTGACAATTTTTTTTCATCATTTTATATCGTTTTATTCCCCCTACCATGTTCCAGGGGAGCTTAAAACTGTTCAGTGTCAGATGCTTGTTGCAAGATGTTTTCAGCCCTGTCAGATGGCAGCCTTCCTTGAGCCGCCTCGCATGGGTCGAGCTTTTCTCGATCGTGAAGGTCCTGGATTCACGGATTTTACTTTCTCTGACAAGTACACAGACGAGAAAGGTGTTGCACTTTACCCAACCATTTAATATGACGATTATACTGGAAATATATACTTTGAGGAAAATAAAATATTTTGGGGGAAAAATGTGTTTATATCCATATATGTGAACACATAACTCAAAA
Source organism: Mantis religiosa (assembly GCA_030765055.1). Lineage (NCBI taxonomy): Eukaryota > Metazoa > Arthropoda > Insecta > Mantodea > Mantidae > Mantis > Mantis religiosa. The sequence continues at coordinate 15,428,571 of CM060952.1, forward strand.
ACAGAAAGACTGTTAAAAGCCCAACTTGATATTTAAGTTCATCTTCAAAGGTCATGACACGAAAATTTTCAATAAAATTCCACCACCACAAATTATTATTTACATGGAATGTTTTAGGAAACTTTTGATTTTATCGAAAAGTTTTAATAAATTTTATTATATGTTGATTAAAATACCACATGTTTAAAATATTTCCATGATTAATTAAATGTATATGTTGAATTTTATAGCAATCTCCTGAGAAGTCCTCTTCATTCCTTTGAATGATTGACAAATCGTAACACACGAAATCTCTCTGCACAAAAATATATGTCAAGTACGTCTTTATATATGTCAATCATTTACTTGCATATTCCACCACTTATTCTTTTCTCAGATTAAAGTCGTTATTTGTTCTTTTTTATCTCTTGGACACGCAAAGAGAAGGGAATTACAAAGACATCACATAAACAATCGGTTTTTAAACATTTGACTGTCATATATTCCCTTGAAAGTGCAAGAAAAATTAAAAAGATGTTTATCTCGGATTCTCGATTAACATGTAGTAGATATAATAGCTTGTACAGGAGCAGAGAACGTCATTTGAGTACACACATCAGATTTGTTGAACTTACTTTATTCCGAGAACTAGAAACGTCCGTTCGAAAATACTGAATTATTCCAGTTCATTCATATTCTTACGAAACTAGTGTTTCATTTTGTTTCCTCTCTTCCATAGGCGCTGAATTCTGTATCTCAGTGGTAAACATTACAACGCCTATGTCAGTAGAAAGCTGCAGCAGTGTTGTCAACAAACAGACACTGTAACGACGCCCCTTCCTAGGAAAAAAAGGGTCATTAAATGTGGATTTCCATTGAGGTTACGCTGGCTAAGCAAGGGAAATCAATGAAACCCACAATTTTCCTTAGAAAAAGAGCGTCCGTCAACTGTTACGCAAACATATGAAGGCGCTGCGCTAGAATTTGGTCGAGAGTCGACGACTGGTTTTGCTTCCTGCATGTGGAATATCCGGTCTGAGAAGAGTGCAAGCAAAAGAGAAAGCTTTAACAATAGCTCTGAAATGTGACGCGAATCGGGGATGTTGTTATAACACATATGACACCCATTGGGAGTGCCAATTACGTAATTTGCTTTCCTCTTCTGCACTTAGCAGTCACAGCTGACTGAATGCATTAGAATAATTAAAGAAAAAACAGCATATTAGTGATGACTACTTGAAACAGTTCACGAAACTTACACACGGAATATCGGCCATAATACTTGTAGTGCGCGTGGCTTTAGTACCGAAAGAATACTTAACATCATACCTCGCTATCCCATAGGTAATTTTATATCGACTTGACTTATAATTTATAAAAATATTAAAAATACTTTTACAAACAATTTAGAATCGATGTGTTTACTAATGTAAGATGATATTGGAGGCTTTGAATTGCGTAACTATAGTGATACAAAAATAACAAATGATAAGCTGCATGTCAAAATGAGTGATTCAGGGGACGAAAGTTTTATACTTTAAGAAATTCGAGAAGAAGTTGGAATTACTTAGTTTGCTGCCACAAACGTCATCTGCAATTTATGACAAAGAATATTTATGTTTTAAGAAATGGTGCAGTTCAGAAAGTGTTACGAATAAGTCTCAGAGAAACTCCTGTCATTATTAACAAGAACAATTTACCAGTCATGATAGATTGTAACTTGTTGGGTAGTTCATCTTCAGTTTACACTAATGGACCTGTATTCAAATTTAACAATTGTACCAATGCAATCAGACCAGAGTAATAAAATATATTTCTGTATATAGTAGATGTCGTATGCTTGTTTCTTATTTTTCAGATAACTAAACAAAAATTGAACATCGAATTAAGCTATCTACGTGGTAATCGACAATCAGAGATTATAATATAAGAACTTTGACACCATATTATTGTAGGAATTCCTGAAGAATACGAGCCACTGCTGATAACTTTCGATGCCTTCTATACAAATGGCGCCACTCTACCAGTTTGACGGATAGCATCATATAGTTTTACTCTAGCTTGTATAAATAGTTAGAGGTTTCACAAAAAAAGAGGATTTGGAAAAACGAGCAGTGACTAAATACTTCCATTTGAAGTACTTAACGCCTAAAGAAATCAAGGAGGAAATGGACAGTACATTGAAATACTCTGTCCCTGCATATACAATGATTACAAGGTTGGTTGTAGAGTTTAAAATGGGACGTACGAGCACTAGTGATGAGCCTCGCTCTGGACGTCCTGTGGAAGTCAGAACTACAATCATTGAAAGACTCTGTCCCTTCATATACAATGATTAAAAGGTGGGATGTAGAGTTTAAAATGGGACGTACGAGCACTAGTGATGATCCTCGCTCTGAACGTCCTGTGGAAGTCACAACTCCAGAAATCATTGAAAGACTCTGTCCCTTCATATACAATGATTAAAAGGTGGGCTGTAGAGTTTAAAATGGGACGTACGAGTACTAGTGACGAGCCTCGCTCTGGACGTCCTGTGAAGTCACAACTACAGAGATCATTGAAAGACTCTGTCCCTTCATATACAATGATTAAAAGGTTGGTTGTAGAGTTTAAAATAGGACGTACGAGTACTAGTGATGAGCCTCGCTCTGGACGTCCTGTGGAAGTTACAACTACAGAGATCATTGAAAGACTCTGTCCCTTCATATACAATGATTAAAAGGTGGGTTGTAGAGTTTAAAATGGGACGTACGAGTACTAGTGATGAGCCTCGCTCTAGACGTCCTGTGGAAGTCACAACTACAGAGATCATTGAAAGACTCTGTCCCTTCATATACAATAATTAAAAGGTGGGTTGTAGAGTTTAAAATGGGACGTACGAGTACTAGTGATGAGCCTCGCTCTAGACGTCCTGTGGAAGTCACAACTACAGAGATCATTGAAAGACTCTGTCCCTTCATATACAATGATTAAAAGGTGGGTTGTATAGTTTAAAATGGGACGTACGAGTACTAGTGATGAGCCTCGCTCTAGACGTCCTGTGGAAGTCACAACTACAGAGATCATTGAAAGACTCTGTCCCTTCATATACAATAATTAAAAGGTGGGTTGTAGAGTTTAAAATGGGACGTACGAGTACTAGTGATGAGGCTCGCTCTGGACGTCCTGTCGAAGTCACAACTACAGAGATCATTGAAAGACTCTGTCCCTTCATATACAATGATTAAAAGGTGGGTTGTAGACTTTAAAATGGGACGTACGAGTACTAGTGTTGAGCCTCGCTCTGGACGTCCTGTGGAAGTTACAACTACAGAGATCATTGAAAGACTCTGTCCCTTCATATACAATAATTAAAAGGTGGGTTGCAGAGTTTAAAATGGGACGTACGAGTACTAGTGATGAGGCTCGCTCTGGACGTCCTGTCGAAGTCACAACTACAGAGATCATTGAAAGACTCTGTCCCTTCATATACAATGATTAAAAGTTTGGTTGTAGAGTTTAAAATGGGACGTACGAGTACTAGTGTTGAGCCTCGCTCTGGACGTCCTGTCGAAGTCACAACTACAGAGATCATTGAAAGACTCTGTCCCTTCATATACAATAATTAAAAGGTGGGTTGTAGAGTTTAAAATGGGACGTACGAGTACTAGTGATGAGCCTCGCTCTAGACGTCCTGTCGAAGTCACAACTACAGAGATCATTGAAAGACTCTGTCCCTTCATATACAATAACTAAAAGGTGGGTTGTAGACTTTAAAATGGGACGTACGAGTACTAGTGTTGAGCCTCGCTCTGGACGTCCTGTGTAAGTCACAACTACAGAGATCATTGAAAGACTCTGTCCCTTCATATACAATAATTAAAAGGTGGGTTGCAGAGTTTAAAATGGGACGTACGAGTACTAGTGATGAGGCTCGCGCTGGACGTCCTGTCGAAGTCACAACTACAGAGATCATTGAAAGACTCTGTCCCTTCATATACAATAATTAAAAGGTGGGTTGTAGAGTTTAAAATGGGACGTACGAGTACTAGTGATGAGGCTCGCTCTGGACGTCCTGTCGAAGTCACAACTACAGAGATCATTGAAAGACTCTGTCCCTTCATATACAATAATTAAAAGGTGGGTTGTAGAGTTTAAAATGGGACGTACGAGTACTAGTGATGAGGCTCGCTCTGGACGTCCTGTCGAAGTCACAACTACAGAGATCATTGAAAGACTCTGTCCCTTCATATACAATAATTAAAAGGTTGGTTGTAGAGTTTAAAATGGGACGTACGAGTACTAGTGATGAGGCTCGCTCTGGACGTCCTGTGGAAGTCACAACTCAAGAGATCATTAAAAGACTCTGTCCCTTCATATACAATGATTAAAAGGTGAGTTGTAGAGTTTAAAATGGGACGTACGAGTACTAGTGATGAGCCTCGTTCTGGACGTCCTGTGTAAGTCACAACGCAAGAGATCATTAAAAGACTCTGTCCCTTCATATACAATAATTAAAAGGTGGGTTGTAGAGTTTAAAATGGGACGTACGGGCACTAGTGATGAGCCTCGCTCTGGCCGTCCTGTGGAAGTCACAACGCAAGAGATCATTAAAAGACTCTGTCCCTTCATATACAATGATTAAAAGGTGAGTTGTAGAGTTTAAAATGGGACGTACGGGCACTAGTGATGAGCCTCGCTCTGGACGTCCTGTGGAAGTCACAACGCAAGAGATCATTAAAAGACTCTGTCCCTTCATATACAATGATTAAAAGGTTGGTTGTAGAGTTTAAAATAGGACGTACGAGTACTAGTGATGAGCCTCGCTCTGGACGTCCTGTGGAAGTTACAACTACAGAGATCATTGAAGGACTCTATCCCTTCATATACAATGATTAAAAGGTAGGTTGTAGAGTTTAAAATGGGACGTACGAGTACTAGTGATGAGCCTCGCTCTGGACGTCCTGTGGAAGTCACAACTACAGAGATCATTGAAATACTCTGTCCCTTCATATACAATGATTAAAAGGTGGGTTGTAGAGTTTAAAATGGGACGTACGAGTACTAGTGATGAGCCTTGCTCTGGACGTCCTGTGGAAGTTACAACTACAGAGATCATTGAAGGACTCTGTCCCTTCATATACAATGATTAAAAGGTGGGCTGTAGCATTTAAATGGGACGTACGAATACTAGTGATGAGCCTCGCTCTGGACGTCCTGTAGAAGTCACAACTCCAGAGATCATTGAAAGACTCTGTCCCGTCATATACAATGATTAAAAGGTGGTTTGTAGAGTTTAAAATGGGACGTACAAGTACTAGTGATGAGCCTCGCTCTGGACGTCCTGTAGAAGTCACAACTACAGAGATCATTGAAAGACTCTGTCCCTTCATATACAATGATTAAAAGGTGGGCTGTAGCATTTAAAGGGGACGTACGAGTACTAGTGATGAGCCTCGCTCTGGACGTCCTGATGAAGTTACAACTACAGAGATCATTGAAAGACTCTGTCGCTTCATATACAATGATTAAAAGGTGAGTTGTAGAGTTTAAAATCGGACGTACGAGTACAAGTGATGAGCCTCGCTCTGGCCGTCCTGTGGAAGCCACAACTACAGAGATCATTGAAAGACTCTGTCCCTTCATATACAATGATTAAAAGGTGAGTTGTAGAGTTTAAAATAGAACGTACGGGCACTAGTGATGAGCCTCGCTCTGGACGTCCTGTGGAAGTCACAACTACAGAGATCATTGAAAGACTCTGTCCCTTCATATACAATGATTAAAAGGTGGGTTGCACAGTTTAAAATGGGCGTACGAGTACTAGTGATGAGCCTCGCTCTGGCCGTCCTGTGGAAGTCACAACTACAGAGATCATTGAAAGACTCTGTCCCTTCATATACAATGATTAAAAGGTGAGTTGTAGAGTTTAAAATGGGACGTACGAGTACTAGTGATGAGCCTCGCTCTGGCCGTCCTGTGGAAGTCACAACCCAAGAGATCATTGAAAGACTTTGTCTCTCCATATACAATGATTAAAAGGTGGGTTGTAGAGTTTAAAATGGAACTTATGAGCGCTAGTGATGAGCCTCTCTCTGGACATCCGGTGGAAGTCACAACTACGGAGATCATTGAAAGACTGTCCCTTCATATACAATGATTAAGAGGTGGGTTGTAGAGTTTAAAATGGGACGTACGAGTACTAGTGATGAGCCTTGCTCTGGACGTCCTGTGGAAGTTACAACTACAGAGATCATTGAAGGACTCTGTCCCTTCATATACAATGATTAAAAGGTGGTTCGTAGAGTTTAAAATGGGACGTACAAGTACTAGTGATGAGCCTCGCTCTGGACGTCCTGTAGTAGTCACAACTACAGAGATCATTGAAAGACTCTGTCCCTTCATATACAATGATTAAAAGGTGGGCTGTAGCATTTAAATGGGACGTACGAGTACTAGTGATGAGCCTCGCTCTGGACGTCCTGTGGAAGTTACAACTACAGAGATCATTGAAAGACTCTGTCCCTTCAAATACAATAATTAAAAAGTGGGTTGTAGAGTTTAAAATGGGACGTACGAGCACTAGTGATGAGCCTCGCTCTGGACGTCCTGTGGAAGTTACAACTCCAGAGATCATTGAAAGACTCTGTCCCTTCATATACAATGATTAAAAGGTTGGTTGTAGAGTTTAAAATGGGACGTACGAGTACTAGTGATGAGCCTCGCTCTGGACGTCCTGTGGAAGTTACAACTCCAGAGATCATTGAAAGACTCTGTCCCTTCATATACAATGATTAAAAGGTTGGTTGTAGAGTTTAAAATGGGACGTACGAGCACTAGTGATGAGCCTCGCTCTGGACGTCCTGTGGAAGTTACAACTCCAGAGATCATTGAAAGACTCTGTCCCTTCATATACAATGATTAAAAGGTTGGTTGTAGAGTTTAAAATGGGACGTACGAGTACTAGTGATGAGCCTCGCTCTGGACGTCCTGTGGAAGTTACAATTCCAGAGATCATTGAAAGACTCTGTCCCTTCATATACAATGATTAAAAGGTGGGTTGTAGAGTTTACAATGGGACGTTCGAGTACTAGTGATGAGCCTCGCTCTGGACGTCCTGTGGAAGTCACAACTACAGAGATCATTGAAAGACTCTGTCCCTTCATATACAATGATTAAAAGGTGGGTTGTAGAGTTTAAAATGGGACGTTCGAGTACTAGTGATGAGCCTCGCTCTGGACGTCCTGTGGAAGTCACAACTACAGAGATCATTGAAAGACTCTGTCCCTTCATATACAATGATTAAGAGGTTGGTTGTAGAGTTTAAAATGGGACGTACGAGTACTAGTGATGAGCCTTGCTCTGGACGTCCTGTGGAAGTTACAACTACAGAGATCATTGAAGGACTCTGTCCCTTCATATACAATGATTAAAAGGTGAGTTGTAGAGTTTAAAATGGGACGTACGAGTACTAGTGATGAGCCTTGCTCTGGACGTCCTGTGGAAGTTACAACTACAGAGATCATTGAAGGACTCTGTCCCTTCATATACAATGATTAAAAGGTGGGCTGTAGCATTTAAATGGGACGTACGAATACTAGTGATGAGCCTCGCTCTGGACGTCCTGTAGAAATCTTAACTCCAGAGATCATTGAAAGACTCTGTCCCTTCATATACAATAATTAAAAGGTGGGTTCTAGAGTTTAAAATGGGACGTACGAGTACTAGTGATGAGCCTCGCTCTGGACGTCCTGTGGAAGTCACAACTCAAGAGATCATTGAAAGACTCTGTCCCTTCATATACAATGATTAAGAGGTTGGTTGTAGAGTTTAAAATAGGACGTACGAGTACTAGTGATGAGCCTCGCTCTGGACGTCCTGTGGAAGTCACAACTCAAGAGATCATTGAAAGACTCTGTCCCTTCATATACAATGATTAAGAGGTTGGTTGTAGAGTTTAAAATAGGACGTACGAGTACTAGTGATGAGCCTCGCTCTGGACGTCCTGTGGAAGTCACAACTCAAGAGATCATTGAAAGACTCTGTCCCTTCATATACAATGATTAAGAGGTTGGTTGTAGAGTTTAAAATAGGACGTACGAGTACTAGTGATGAGCCTCGCTCTGGACGTCCTGTGGAAGTCACAACTCCAGAGATCATTGAAAGACTCTGTCCCTTCATATACAATGATTAAGAGGTTGGTTGTAGAGTTTAAAATAGGATGTACGAGTACTAGTGATGAACCTCGCTCTGGACGTTCCGTGGAAGTCACAACTACAGAGATCATTGAAAGACTCTGTCCCTTCATATACAATGATTAAGAGGTTGGTTGTAGAGTTTAAAATGGGACGTACGAGTACTAGTGATGAGCCTCGCTCTGGACGTCCTGTGGAAGTTACAACTACAGAGATCATTGAACGACTCTGTCCCTTCATATACAATGATTAAGAGGTTGGTTGTAGAGTTTAAAATAGGACGTACGAGTACTAGTGATGAGCCTCGCTCTGGACGTCCTGTGGAAGTTACAACTACAGAGATCATTAAAAGACTCTGTCCCTTCATATACAATGATTATAATGTGAGTTATAGAGTTTAAAATGGGACGTACGAGTACTAGTGATGAGCCTCGCTCTGGCCGTCATGTGGAAGTTACAACCCAAGAGATCATTGAAAGACTTTGTCCCTTCATATACAATGATTAAGAGGTGAGTTGTAGAGTTTAAAACTGGGACGTACGAGTACTAGTGATGAGCCTCGCTCTGGACGTCCTGTGGAAGTTACAACTACAGAGATCATTGAAAGACTTTGTCCCTTCATATACAATGATTAAGAGGTTGGTTGTAGAGTTTAAACTGGGACGTACGAGTACTAGTGATGAGCCTCGCTCTGGACGTCCTGTGGAAGTTACAACTACAGAGATCATTGAAAGACTTTGTCCCTTCATATACAATGATTAAGAGGTTGGTTGTAGAGTTTAAAATGGGACGTACGAGTACTAGTGATGAGCCTCGCTCTGGACGTCCTGTGGAAGTTACAACTACAGAGATCATTGAAAGACTTTGTCCCTTCATATACAATGATTAAGAGGTTGGTTGTAGAGTTTAAACTGGGACGTACGAGTACTAGTGATGAGCCTCGCTCTGGACGTCCTGTGGAAGTTACAACTACAGAGATCATTGAAAGACTTTGTCCCTTCATATACAATGATTAAGAGGTTGGTTGTAGAGTTTAAACTGGGACGTACGAGTACTAGTGATGAGCCTCGCTCTGGACGTCCTGTGGAAGTTACAACTACAGAGATCATTGAAAGACTTTGTCCCTTCATATACAATGATTAAGAGGTTGGTTGTAGAGTTTAAAATGGGACGTACGAATACTAGTGATGAGCCTCGCTCTGGACGTCCTGTGGAAGTTACAACTACAGAGATCATTGAAAGACTTTGTCCCTTCATATACAATGATTAAGAGGTTGGTTGTAGAGTTTAAACTGGGACGTACGAGTACTAGTGATGAGCCTCGCTCTGGACGTCCTGTGGAAGTCACAACTCAACAGATCATTAAAAGACTCTGTCCCTTCATATACAATGATTAAAAGGTGAGTTGTAGAGTTTAAACTGGGACGTACGAGTACTAGTTATGACCCTCGCTCTGGACGTTCTGTGGAAGTCACAACTCCAGAGATCATTGAAAGACTCTGTCCCTTCATATACAATGATTAAAAGGTGAGTGGTAGTGTTTAAACTGGGACGTACGAGTACTAGTTATGACCCTCGCTCTGGACGTTCTGTGGAAGTCACAACTCCAGAGATCATTGAAAGACTCTGTCCCTTCATATACAATGATTAAAAGGTGAGTTGTAGAGTTTAAACTGGGACGTACGAGTACTAGTTATGACCCTCGCTCTGGACGTTCTGTGGAAGTCACAACTATAGAGATCATTGAAAGACTCTGTCCCGTCATATACAATGATTAAAAGGTGAGTTGTAGAGTTTAAACTGGGACGTACGAGTACTAGTTATGACCCTCGCTCTGGACGTTCTGTGGAAGTCACAACTCCAGAGATCATTGAAAGACTCTGTCCCTTCATATACAATGATTAAAAGGTGAGTTGTAGAGTTTAAAATGGGACGTACGAGTACTAGTGATGAGCCTCGCTCTGGCCGTCCTGTGGAAGCCACAACTACAGAGATCATTGAAAGACTCTGTCCCGTCATATACAATGATTAAAAGGTGAGTTGTAGAGTTTAAAATAGAACGTACGGGCACTAGTGATGAGCCTCGCTCTGGCCGTCCTGTGGAAGTCACAACTACAGAGATCATTGAAAGACTCTGTCCCTTCATATACAATGATTAAAAGGTGAGTTGTAGAGTTTAAAATGGGACGTACGAGTACTAGTGATGAGCCTCGCTCTGGCCGTCCTGTGGAAGTCACAACCCAAGAGATCATTGAAAGACTTTGTCTCTCCATATACAATGATTAAAAGGTGGGTTGTAGAGTTTAAAATGGAACTTATGAGCACTAGTGATGAGCCTCTCTCTGGACATCCGGTGGAAGTCACAACTACGGAGATCATTGAAAGACTGTCTCTTCATATACAATGATTAAGAGGTGGGTTGTAGAGTTTAAAATGGGACGTACGAGTACTAGTGATGAGCCTCGCTCTGGACGTCCTGTGGAAGTCACAACTACAGAGATCTTTGAAAGACTCTGTCCCTTCATATACAATGATTAAGAGGTTGGTTGTAGAGTTTAAAATAGGACGTACGAATACTAGTGATGAGCCTCGCTCTGGACGTCCTTTAGAAGTCACAACTCCACAGATCATTGAAAGACTCTGTCCCTTCATATACAATGATTAAGAAGTTGGTTGTAGAGTTTAAAATGGGACGTACGAGTACTAGTGATGAGCCTCGCTCTGGACGTCCTTTAGAAGTCACAACTCCACAGATCATTGAAAGACTCTGTCCCTTCATATACAATGATTAAGAGGTGGGTTGTAGAGTTTAAAATGGGACGTACGAGTACTAGTGATGAGCCTCGCTCTGGACGTCCTGTGGAAGTCACAACTGCAGAGATCATTGAAAGACTCTGTCCCTTCATATACAATGATTAAGAAGTTGGTTGTAGAGTTTAAAATAGGACGTACGAGTACTAGTGATGAGCCTCGCTCTGGACGTCCTGTGGAAGTTACAACTACAGAGATCACTGAAATACTCTGTCCCTTCATATACAATGATTAAAAGGTTGGTTGTAGAGTTTAAAATAGGACGTACGAATACTAGTGATGAGCCTCGCTCTGGACGTCCTGTGGAAGTTACAACTACAGAGATCATTGAAATACTCTGTCCCTTCATATACAATGATTAAAAGGTGGGTTGTAGAGTTTAAAATGGGACGTACGAGTACTAGTGATGAGCCTCGCTCTGGACGTCCTGTGGAAGTTACAACTACAGAGATCATTGAAATACTCTGTCCCTTCATATACAATGATTAAAAGGTGGGTTGTAGAGTATAAAATGGGACGTACGAGTACTAGTGATGAGCCTTGCTCTGGACGTCCTGTGGAAGTTACAACTACAGAGATCATTGAAATACTCTGTCCCTTCATATACAATGATTAAAAGGTTGGTTGTAGAGTTTAAAATAGGACGTACGAATACTAGTGATGAGCCTCGCTCTGGACGTCCTGTGGAAGTTACAACTACAGAGATCATTGAAATACTCTGTCCCTTCATATACAATGATTAAAAGGTGGGTTGTAGAGTTTAAAATGGGACGTACGAGTACTAGTGATGAGCCTCGCTCTGGACGTCCTGTGGAAGTTACAACTACAGAGATCATTGAAATACTCTGTCCCTTCATATACAATGATTAAAAGGTGGGTTGTAGAGTATAAAATGGGACGTACGAGTACTAGTGATGAGCCTTGCTCTGGACGTCCTGTGGAAGTTACAACTACAGAGATCATTGAAATACTCTGTCCCTTCATATACAATGATTAAAAGGTTGGTTGTAGAGTTTAAAATGGGACGTACGAGTACTAGTGATGAGCCTTGCTCTGGACGTCCTGTGGAAGTCACAACGCAAGAGATCATTAAAAGACTCTGTCCCTTCATATACAATGATTAAAAGGTGAGTTGTAGAGTTTAAAATGGGACGTACGAGTACTAGTGATGAGCCTCGCTCTGGACGTCCTGTGGAAGCCACAACTACAGAGATCATTGAAAGACTCTGTCCCTTCATATACAATGATTAAAAGGTTGGTTGTAGAGTTTAAAATAGGACGTACGAGTACTAGTGATGAGCCTCGTTCTGGACGTCCTGTGGAAGTTACAACTACAGAGATCATTGAAGGACTCTATCCCTTCATATACAATGATTAAAAGGTAGGTTGTAGAGTTTAAAATGGGACGTACGAGTACTAGTGATGAGCCTCGCTCTGGACGTCCTGTGGAAGTTACAACTACAGAGATCATTGAAATACTCTGTCCCTTCATATACAATGATTAAAAGGTGGGTTGTAGAGTTTAAAATGGGACGTACGAGTACTAGTGATGAGCCTTGCTCTGGACGTCCTGTGGAAGTTACAACTACAGAGATCATTGAAGGACTCTGTCCCTTCATATACAATGATTAAAAGTTGGGCTGTAGCATTTAAATGGGACGTACGAATACTAGTGATGAGCCTCGCTCTGGACGTCCTGTAGAAGTCACAACTCCAGAGATCATTGAAAGACTCTGTCCCGTCATATACAATGATTAAAAGGTGGTTTGTAGAGTTTAAAATGGGACGTACAAGTACTAGTGATGAGGCTCGCTCTGGACGTCCTGTCGAAGTCACAACTACAGAGATCATTGAAAGACTCTGTCCCTTCATATACAATAATTAAAAGGTGGGTTGTAGAGTTTAAAATGGGACGTACGAGTACTAGTGATGAGGCTCGCTCTGGACGTCCTGTCGAAGTCACAACTACAGAGATCATTGAAAGACTCTGTCCCTTCATATACAATAATTAAAAGGTTGGTTGTAGAGTTTAAAATGGGACGTACGAGTACTAGTGATGAGGCTCGCTCTGGACGTCCTGTGGAAGTCACAACTCAAGAGATCATTAAAAGACTCTGTCCCTTCATATACAATGATTAAAAGGTGAGTTGTAGAGTTTAAAATGGGACGTACGAGTACTAGTGATGAGCCTCGTTCTGGACGTCCTGTGTAAGTCACAACGCAAGAGATCATTAAAAGACTCTGTCCCTTCATATACAATAATTAAAAGGTGGGTTGTAGAGTTTAAAATGGGACGTACGGGCACTAGTGATGAGCCTCGCTCTGGCCGTCCTGTGGAAGTCACAACGCAAGAGATCATTAAAAGACTCTGTCCCTTCATATACAATGATTAAAAGGTGAGTTGTAGAGTTTAAAATGGGACGTACGGGCACTAGTGATGAGCCTCGCTCTGGACGTCCTGTGGAAGTCACAACGCAAGAGATCATTAAAAGACTCTGTCCCTTCATATACAATGATTAAAAGGTGAGTTGTAGAGTTTAAAATGGGACGTACGAGTACTAGTGATGAGCCTCGCTCTGGACGTCCTGTGGAAGCCACAACTACAGAGATCATTGAAAGACTCTGTCCCTTCATATACAATGATTAAAAGGTTGGTTGTAGAGTTTAAAATAGGACGTACGAGTACTAGTGATGAGCCTCGCTCTGGACGTCCTGTGGAAGTTACAACTACAGAGATCATTGAAGGACTCTATCCCTTCATATACAATGATTAAAAGGTAGGTTGTAGAGTTTAAAATGGGACGTACGAGTACTAGTGATGAGCCTCGCTCTGGACGTCCTGTGGAAGTTACAACTACAGAGATCATTGAAATACTCTGTCCCTTCATATACAATGATTAAAAGGTGGGTTGTAGAGTTTAAAATGGGACGTACGAGTACTAGTGATGAGCCTTGCTCTGGACGTCCTGTGGAAGTTACAACTACAGAGATCATTGAAGGACTCTGTCCCTTCATATACAATGATTAAAAGGTGGGCTGTAGCATTTAAATGGGACGTACGAATACTAGTGATGAGCCTCGCTCTGGACGTCCTGTAGAAGTCACAACTCCAGAGATCATTGAAAGACTCTGTCCCGTCATATACAATGATTAAAAGGTGGTTTGTAGAGTTTAAAATGGGACGTACAAGTACTAGTGATGAGCCTCGCTCTGGACGTCCTGTAGAAGTCACAACTACAGAGATCATTGAAAGACTCTGTCCCTTCATATACAATGATTAAAAGGTGGGCTGTAGCATTTAAAGGGGACGTACGAGTACTAGTGATGAGCCTCGCTCTGGACGTCCTGATGAAGTTACAACTACAGAGATCATTGAAAGACTCTGTCGCTTCATATACAATGATTAAAAGGTGAGTTGTAGAGTTTAAAATCGGACGTACGAGTACAAGTGATGAGCCTCGCTCTGGCTGTCCTGTGGAAGCCACAACTACAGAGATCATTGAAAGACTCTGTCCCTTCATATACAATGATTAAAAGGTGAGTTGTAGAGTTTAAAATAGAACGTACGGGCACTAGTGATGAGCCTCGCTCTGGACGTCCTGTGGAAGTCACAACTACAGAGATCATTGAAAGACTCTGTCCCTTCATATACAATGATTAAAAGGTGGGTTGCACAGTTTAAAATGGGCGTACGAGTACTAGTGATGAGCCTCGCTCTGGCCGTCCTGTGGAAGTCACAACTACAGAGATCATTGAAAGACTCTGTCCCTTCATATACAATGATTAAAAGGTGAGTTGTAGAGTTTAAAATGGGACGTACGAGTACTAGTGATGAGCCTCGCTCTGGCCGTCCTGTGGAAGTCACAACCCAAGAGATCATTGAAAGACTTTGTCTCTCCATATACAATGATTAAAAGATGGGTTGTAGAGTTTAAAATGGAACTTATGAGCGCTAGTGATGAGCCTCTCTCTGGACATCCGGTGGAAGTCACAACTACGGAGATCATTGAAAGACTGTCCCTTCATATACAATGATTAAGAGGTGGGTTGTAGAGTTTAAAATGGGACGTACGAGTACTAGTGATGAGCCTTGCTCTGGACGTCCTGTGGAAGTTACAACTACAGAGATCATTGAAGGACTCTGTCCCTTCATATACAATGATTAAAAGGTGGCTTGTAGAGTTTAAAATGGGACGTACAAGTACTAGTGATGAGCCTCGCTCTGGACGTCCTGTAGTATTCACAACTACAGAGATCATTGAAAGACTCTGTCCCTTCATATACAATGATTAAAAGGTGGGCTGTAGCATTTAAATGGGACATACGAGTACTAGTGATGAGCCTCGCTCTGGACGTCCTGTGGAAGTTACAACTACAGAGATCATTGAAAGACTCTGTCCCTTCAAATACAATAATTAAAAAGTGGGTTGTAGAGTTTAAAATGGGACGTACGAGCACTAGTGATGAGCCTCGCTCTGGACCTCCTGTGGAAGTTACAACTCCAGAGATCATTGAAAGACTCTGTCCCTTCATATACAATGATTAAAAGGTTGGTTGTAGAGTTTAAAATGGGACGTACGAGTACTAGTGATGAGCCTCGCTCTGGACGTCCTGTGGAAGTTACAACTCCAGAGATCATTGAAAGACTCTGTCCCTTCATATACAATGATTAAAAGGTTGGTTGTAGAGTTTAAAATGGGACGTACGAGCACTAGTGATGAGCCTCGCTCTGGACGTCCTGTGGAAGTTACAACTCCAGAGATCATTGAAAGACTCTGTCCCTTCATATACAATGATTAAAAGGTTGGTTGTAGAGTTTAAAATGGGACGTACGAGTACTAGTGATGAGCCTCGCTCTGGACGTCCTGTGGAAGTTACAACTCCAGAGATCATTGAAAGACTCTGTCCCTTCATATACAATGATTAAAAGGTGGGTTGTAGAGTTTAAAATGGGACGTTCGAGTACTAGTGATGAGCCTCGCTCTGGACGTCCTGTGGAAGTCACAACTACAGAGATCATTGAAAGACTCTGTCCCTTCATATACAATGATTAAAAGGTGGGTTGTAGAGTTTAAAATGGGACGTTCGAGTACTAGTGATGAGCCTCGCTCTGGACGTCCTGTGGAAGTCACAACTACAGAGATCATTGAAAGACTCTGTCCCTTCATATACAATGATTAAGAGGTTGGTTGTAGAGTTTAAAATGGGACGTACGAGTACTAGTGATGAGCCTTGCTCTGGACGTCCTGTGGAAGTTACAACTACAGAGATCATTGAAGGACTCTGTCCCTTCATATACAATGATTAAAAGGTGAGTTGTAGAGTTTAAAATGGGACGTACGAGTACTAGTGATGAGCCTTGCTCTGGACGTCCTGTGGAAGTTACAACTACAGAGATCATTGAAGGACTCTGTCCCTTCATATACAATGATTAAAAGGTGGGCTGTAGCATTTAAATGGGACGTACGAATACTAGTGATGAGCCTCGCTCTGGACGTCCTGTAGAAATCTTAACTCCAGAGATCATTGAAAGACTCTGTCCCTTCATATACAATAATTAAAAGGTGGGTTCTAGAGTTTAAAATGGGACGTACGAGTACTAGTGATGAGCCTCGCTCTGGACGTCCTGTGGAAGTCACAACTCAAGAGATCATTGAAAGACTCTGTCCCTTCATATACAATGATTAAGAGGTTGGTTGTAGAGTTTAAAATAGGACGTACGAGTACTAGTGATGAGCCTCGCTCTGGACGTCCTGTGGAAGTCACAACTCAAGAGATCATTGAAAGACTCTGTCCCTTCATATACAATGATTAAGAGGTTGGTTGTAGAGTTTAAAATAGGACGTACGAGTACTAGTGATGAGCCTCGCTCTGGACGTCCTGTGGAAGTCACAACTCAAGAGATCATTGAAAGACTCTGTCCCTTCATATACAATGATTAAGAGGTTGGTTGTAGAGTTTAAAATAGGACGTACGAGTACTAGTGATGAGCCTCGCTCTGGACGTCCTGTGGAAGTCACAACTCCAGAGATCATTGAAAGACTCTGTCCCTTCATATACAATGATTAAGAGGTTGGTTGTAGAGTTTAAAATAGGATGTACGAGTACTAGTGATGAACCTCGCTCTGGACGTTCCGTGGAAGTCACAACTACAGAGATCATTCAAAGACTCTGTCCCTTCATATACAATGATTAAGAGGTTGGTTGTAGAGTTTAAAATGGGACGTACGAGTACTAGTGATGAGCCTCGCTCTGGACGTCCTGTGGAAGTTACAACTACAGAGATCATTGAAAGACTCTGTCCCTTCATATACAATGATTAAGAGGTTGGTTGTAGAGTTTAAAATAGGACGTACGAGTACTAGTGATGAGCCTCGCTCTGGACGTCCTGTGGAAGTTACAACTACAGAGATCATTAAAAGACTCTGTCCCTTCATATACAATGATTAAAATGTGAGTTATAGAGTTTAAAATGGGACGTACGAGTACTAGTGATGAGCCTCGCTCTGGCCGTCATGTGGAAGTTACAACCCAAGAGATCATTGAAAGACTTTGTCCCTTCATATACAATGATTAAGAGGTGAGTTGTAGAGTTTAAACTGGGACGTACTAGTACTAGTGATGAGCCTCGCTCTGGACGTCCTGTGGAAGTTACAACTACAGAGATCATTGAAAGACTTTGTCCCTTCATATACAATGATTAAGAGGTTGGTTGTAGAGTTTAAACTGGGACGTACGAGTACTAGTGATGAGCCTCGCTCTGGACGTCCTGTGGAAGTTACAACTACAGAGATCATTGAAAGACTTTGTCCCTTCATATACAATGATTAAGAGGTTGGTTGTAGAGTTTAAAATGGGACGTACGAGTACTAGTGATGAGCCTCGCTCTGGACGTCCTGTGGAAGTTACAACTACAGAGATCATTGAAAGACTTTGTCCCTTCATATACAATGATTAAGAGGTTGGTTGTAGAGTTTAAACTGGGACGTACGAGTACTAGTGATGAGCCTCGCTCTGGACGTCCTGTGGAAGTTACAACTACAGAGATCATTGAAAGACTTTGTCCCTTCATATACAATGATTAAGAGGTTGGTTGTAGAGTTTAAACTGGGACGTACGAGTACTAGTGATGAGCCTCGCTCTGGACGTCCTGTGGAAGTTACAACTACAGAGATCATTGAAAGACTTTGTCCCTTCATATACAATGATTAAGAGGTTGGTTGTAGAGTTTAAAATGGGACGTACGAATACTAGTGATGAGCCTCGCTCTGGACGTCCTGTGGAAGTTACAACTACAGAGATCATTGAAAGACTTTGTCCCTTCATATACAATGATTAAGAGGTTGGTTGTAGAGTTTAAACTGGGACGTACGAGTACTAGTGATGAGCCTCGCTCTGGACGTCCTGTGGAAGTCACAACTCAACAGATCATTAAAAGACTCTGTCCCTTCATATACAATGATTAAAAGGTGAGTTGTAGAGTTTAAACTGGGACGTACGAGTACTAGTTATGACCCTCGCTCTGGACGTTCTGTGGAAGTCACAACTCCAGAGATCATTGAAAGACTCTGTCCCTTCATATACAATGATTAAAAGGTGAGTTGTAGTGTTTAAACTGGGACGTACGAGTACTAGTTATGACCCTCGCTCTGGACGTTCTGTGGAAGTCACAACTCCAGAGATCATTGAAAGACTCTGTCCCTTCATATACAATGATTAAAAGGTGAGTTGTAGAGTTTAAACTGGGACGTACGAGTACTAGTTATGACCCTCGCTCTGGACGTTCTGTGGAAGTCACAACTATAGAGATCATTGAAAGACTCTGTCCCGTCATATACAATGATTAAAAGGTGAGTTGTAGAGTTTAAACTGGGACGTACGAGTACTAGTTATGACCCTCGCTCTGGACGTTCTGTGGAAGTCACAACTCCAGAGATCATTGAAAGACTCTGTCCCTTCATATACAATGATTAAAAGGTGAGTTGTAGAGTTTAAAATGGGACGTACGAGTACTAGTGATGAGCCTCGCTCTGGCCGTCCTGTGGAAGCCACAACTACAGAGATCATTGAAAGACTCTGTCCCGTCATATACAATGATTAAAAGGTGAGTTGTAGAGTTTAAAATAGAACGTACGGGCACTAGTGATGAGCCTCGCTCTGGCCGTCCTGTGGAAGTCACAACTACAGAGATCATTGAAAGACTCTGTCCCTTCATATACAATGATTAAAAGGTGAGTTGTAGAGTTTAAAATGGGACGTACGAGTACTAGTGATGAGCCTCGCTCTGGCCGTCCTGTGGAAGTCACAACCCAAGAGATCATTGAAAGACTTTGTCTCTCCATATACAATGATTAAAAGGTTGGTTGTAGAGTTTAAAATGGAACTTATGAGCACTAGTGATGAGCCTCTCTCTGGACATCCGGTGGAAGTCACAACTACGGAGATCATTGAAAGACTGTCTCTTCATATACAATGATTAAGAGGTGGGTTGTAGAGTTTAAAATGGGACGTACGAGTACTAGTGATGAGCCTCGCTCTGGACGTCCTGTGGAAGTCACAACTACAGAGATCTTTGAAAGACTCTGTCCCTTCATATACAATGATTAAGAGGTTGGTTGTAGAGTTTAAAATAGGACGTACGAATACTAGTGATGAGCCTCGCTCTGGACGTCCTTTAGAAGTCACAACTCCACAGATCATTGAAAGACTCTGTCCCTTCATATACAATGATTAAGAAGTTGGTTGTAGAGTTTAAAATGGGACGTACGAGTACTAGTGATGAGCCTCGCTCTGGACGTCCTTTAGAAGTCACAACTCCACAGATCATTGAAAGACTCTGTCCCTTCATATACAATGATTAAGAGGTGGGTTGTAGAGTTTAAAATGGGACGTACGAGTACTAGTGATGAGCCTCGCTCTGGACGTCCTGTGGAAGTCACAACTGCAGAGATCATTGAAAGACTCTGTCCCTTCATATACAATGATTAAGAAGTTGGTTGTAGAGTTTAAAATAGGACGTACGAGTACTAGTGATGAGCCTCGCTCTGGACGTCCTGTGGAAGTTACAACTACAGAGATCATTGAAATACTCTGTCCCTTCATATACAATGATTAAAAGGTTGGTTGTAGAGTTTAAAATAGGACGTACGAATACTAGTGATGAGCCTCGCTCTGGACGTCCTGTAGAAGTCACAACTCCAGAGATCATTGAAAGACTCTGTCCCGTCATATACAATGATTAAAAGGTGGTTTGTAGAGTTTAAAATGGGACGTACAAGTACTAGTGATGAGCCTCGCTCTGGACGTCCTGTGGAAGTCACAACTCCAGAGATCATTGAAAGACTCTGTCCCTTCATATACAATGATTAAAAGGTGGTTTGTAGAGTTTAAAATGGGACGTACAAGTACTAGTGATGAGCCTCGCTCTGGACGTCCTGTGGAAGTCACAACTACAGAGATCATTGAAAGACTCTGTCCCTTCATATACAATGATTAAAAGGTGGGTTGTAGAGTTTAAAATGGGACGTACGAGTACTAGTGATGAGCCTTGCTCTGGACGTCCTGTGGAAGTTACAACTACAGAGATCATTGAAAAAATTCATCGTTTAGTACTGGAAGACCGCAGATTAAAGTTGTTGGAGATAGCAGAGGCTGTAAACATATACAAAGAACGTGCAGGTAATATTTTAAGTAATTTTTTGGGCTTTCACAAGGTCTGTACGAGATGAATGCCGTGTTTGTTGACATCTGTTCAAAAGTTGCAAAGAAAACAGTTTCTGTTAGGAATTTGGAGCTCTATCGTAAAAATTGCAGTGAATTTCTGAGATGTCTTATTACGATGAATGAAACTTGGCTACATCACTACACTCCAGAAACTAAACCACAGTCAAAATACTGTATTGCGAGGTGAAGCAACTCCAGGAAATTCAAAGTTAATTTTGTCAGCTAACAATGTTATGGCGAGTGTTTTCTGGGATGCACAGGGAATTATTTTCATTTATTAATTGAAAAAAGGGTAAAAATATTACTACGTACACTTACTGCAACGTTTGAGTGATGAGCTGAAAGAAAAAGACCTCATTTGACAAAGAAAAGGTCTTGTTTTTTCACGAAATGCTCCGGCCTATAGTTCAGTCATTACAATGAGAAAATGTGTGAATTAATTGAATTGCTTGAACATCCACACTATTCGCCAGATCTAGCACCCAGTGACTATCACCTGTTCGCGAACCACAAAAAGTTTCCTGAAGGACGAAGATTTCAAAGCAACTAGGTAATTGAGGACCATGACAAATGGTATTACAGAGATGGTTTAATTAAATAAGAACATCGATATCACAAATGTATTAGCCTTTCTGGAGATTTTGTTGAGAAATAAAGAAGCAATATTTAAAATTCTCTTTTTATTGTGAGGCCCGAGACTTATGAGATGACCCTCGTTATGTGTTTTTGTCTCGCAAATTTTATCTTTATTCTTCCGCTTGATGTGTTATGTTGACTCTGGTAGAGATAATTTGCCTCTTTGTATGAAGGCTGTTCAATAAAAAATTATCATAATTTTTTTACGGACATAATTTTTCGCACTAAAATTCAAACTTATTATATTATGTTAGCTTAATGTGAAACAAACACGTCGTAGTAGTTTCATTGTTGGTACTCCGGTTTCCCGTCTGTGAGAACTAGGTAAGTTCAGACATGTTAAAGTACTGCCTTCTGCTGCAATGGAGGTAACATGCAGTTAAAGTTGATGTTAGAGGAAGATCCGGAGTCTTTCAAACGTAATCACTGCTGATGAAACTTGGCTACATCATTTTGATCCTGAGAGCAAACAGCAAAGCTCAGTGTGGGAATCTCCTTCATCACCAACCCCCCAAAAAGCAAGAGTGGTTTCTTCTGCTGGGAAAGTTATGGTCATCTCATTCTTTGATATTCATGGAATGGTTTATCAGCATGTTGTACCTGCACACACATCAGTAACTGGACAATACTACAAGGATGTCCTGAAAACATTGTAAGTCCATATCAGGCACAAAAGACCACATTTCCGTGAAGCAGGCTGGATGTTGCACCACGATAATGCGCGACCGCTTATTGCCAATGTTGTTGCTGAATATCTTGCAAAAATCAACGTTTAGTGCATCCCTCACCTTCCCTATAGTCCGGATTTAGCCCCATGTGACTTGTTTCTATTCCCTAACTTGAAGAAACGCCTTCGTGGGAGACATTATCCATCATCAGAAGCAGTGGTGAAGGCTGCGGAGGCAATATTGAAGGATCTCTCAAAAATGGTTTCCAGCATGTCTTTGAAGACTGTCACAAACGCTGGGACAAGTGCATCGCATTCAGGGGAAACTATTTTGAGAAGGACCATCAAAATTATGAGGATAAGTAAAGGTAGTTGTCAGAAGAATTGTGATTATTCTTTATTGAACAGCCGTCATAGAAATTATTCATGTCTAACAATAAAATGCTTACCTTTCAGCAACGGAACTATCTCGTAATAATGTGTTTTTCTTATGGGAGCAGATAAAACCAATTTGAAACTTAAAAGCTCTATAATGTAATATTTAAATCACGAAAAAATGAAAATCTATCTGTGTTGGTCAAACATCGCCAGTTTTAGTTTGCTGTATTTTATATTCTGTGGTTACCATAGTTACTATTTTAATGAATAAACAAAATTTAGTTTGGCTATTTTCACATAGCTTCTTTACCAATTCTTCAACCATTATTAAAAGGTTTATGCTTTTTTACTTTCTATTAATGGAAATAAACATTTTTAGAAATATCTTATTACATATTTGTTGTAAATACAGTAGAAATACGTGAATACAGTAGGCTTTAAGCGATAGTAAAATATTTATGATGGTGTTGAAATTGCATTCTCTTTATATGGCCAGGAGATAAAATAAATGAATCTTCCAGTTTGAGTAAATGTCTAATGAACGTTTACCTCTATTAATCTTTTTGAAAGAATGGTTTAAAGAAGAAAGGGCAGAGAAAGTTTTGTGAAGGCCGTACATCAATTTTTAGTGCTTGTTTCATTTAAATGATGGCTTGTTGAGGTAAATTCTTCAATGAAGTCACAGCTGTAAATATGTTGCGCAGTATTGCCAACTGGACATGATATTACCTTAGAAATTCAGTGTTTTTCAAGCAGGAAGATAAAATCAGCTTCATGGCATTTGCACTGACCCACATGGCCAATTCCGTTAACAGGCCAGATGCTCCACAAGATAAGGCGCTTTCGCTGGGTACGTCTAAACACAACGTTTGCTCAATGGACATTATCCAAACGTTGGTCTAGATAATGTGAGCATGTACTTGCTTCACAGACAATCCCAAATCTGTGTCACGTCTGTCATTATCTCTGCCTTACTGTTTATTCAATAAAACACTCTTCTAAAAACAAAATTTAAGGTTACGTTTGCTGGGTGAGTTAGAAACTGTCATTCCCAACAAATGTAGGAATAGATTCAAAGTCCACATTCACTTGCAATATTCCCGTAGGCTACTTCTTCCATGTGGGTATTAGAAATTTAGCGTATCAAGAGCTCCGAATTCGCCTGTTACTTTGGTAAGTATCCTGAAAGATGAATGGTAACTCTAAGCTCTATGTACCCTGTACTTATTTGAACATCATTTCATTCATCGTCCGATATGACACAACGTTGGAGGTTTTCTCTTATCCTGAAAGATGAATGGTAACTCTAAGCTCTATGTACCCTGTACTCATTTGAACATCATTTCATTCATCGTCCGATATCACTTAACGTTGGAGGTTTTCTCTTATCCTGAAAGATGAATGGTAACTCTAAGCTCTATGTACCCTGTACTTATTTGAACATCATTTCATTCATCGTCCGATATCACTTAACGTTGGAGGTTTTCTCTTATCCTGAAAGATGAATGGTAACTCTAAGCTCTATGTACCCTGTACTTATTTGAACATCATTTCATTCATCGTCTGATATGACTTAAAGTTGGAGGTTTTCTCTTATCCTGAAAGATGAATGTCTGGTAACTCTAAGCTCTATGTACCCTGTACTCATTTGAACATCATTTCATTCATCATCCGATATGACTTAACGTTGGAGGTTTTCTCTTATCCTGAAAGATGAATGTCTGGTAACTCTAAGCTCTATATACCCGGTACTCATTTGAACATCATTTCATTCATCATCCGATATGACTTAATGTTGGAGCTTTTCCCTTATCCTGAAAGATGAATGTCTGGTAACTCTAAGCTCTATATACCCGGTACTCATTTGAACATCATTTCATTCATCGTCCGATATGACTTAACGTTGGAGGTTTTCCCTTATCCTGAAAGATGAATGTCTGGTAACTCTAAGCTCTATATACCCTGTACTCATTTGAACATTATTTCATTCATCGTCCGATATGACAACGTAGGAGGTTTACCCTTATCCTGAAAGATGAATGTCTGGTAACTCTAAGCTCTATGTACCCTGTACTCATTTGAACATTATTTCATTCATCGTCCGATATGACATCGTTGGAGGTTTACCCTTATACTGAAAGATGAAGTCTGGTAACTCTAGGCTCTATGTACCCTGCACTCATTTGAACATCATTTCATTCATCGTCCGATATGACTTAACGTTGGAGGTTTACCCTTATCCTGAAAGATGAATGTCTGGTAACTCTTAAGCTCTATGTACTCTGGACTCATTTAAACATCATTTCATTCTTCGTCCGGTATGAGTTAACGTTGGAGGATGTAAATAGAAAAATATTATACACATATACACACAATAGAGCCTTTTGTATTGGTGTATGGATAGAGTAAACATATAAAACCTGGAGATTCGTGGTTCAAATCTCGGCCATGGCATTGAGTTTTTCATGTTGACTATCCATACAAAACGTTAGCTTATGTGCTACTATTGTGAAGAAATGATTAATTTCCACCACTTAACTTAAATAATAAAAGTTGAATGATGAAGCCTGGGATTTAAGTATTTACGATAGTCAACACAAACGGTGTATCTCGGATACGAGAGGCCCTAGTGGTCTACCGGGAAAATACGAGTTAACTGGAAAATTTAATGTCAGGACGGCATGTTGGCCATGGTAGCCCTATGGGTTAGAGCGACTGGACGGAAACCAGGAGATCCGTGGTTCAAATCGCGGCCATGGCATTAAATTTTTCATGTTGAGTCTATCCACATTGTTAGTGTAGTTTGTGGAAGTTATAATATAAAAATGAACGATAATGGCATCCAATTATCGGAAGGCCGAGCAACGGACGGCTGAGTGAGGGACGGGAAGCATTTGACCACGCCTACCCATTTATCTTGTAGCGCTAACGATTGGATGGTTGGAGAAACATCACTAACCATCTCTTATATCGGAACCTAAATTAACATTCTAACATTTTGTCTTATTTTTACATTTAATTTAACTTTGATTATAATTTTGTAGACAAATTATATCTAATTAACTGCTTAACTTTGCAGTTGCCTAACCTATCAGTCATCATTGCTTCTTGATGACTGAACCTAACCTAAGTGTAGATTGAACATTTATGCGTTTGTTTATGTTTTGATATATTTTGCTGTCAAGTCTCGAATTTATACTCTTCTACAAGGAGTTCCTTCTATTTATGTTTCCAATCTTGTGATATTTTGTAGCCCGATGCTTTCCTCAAGTTCCTCATCTATGTCATCTAAATCTGCCAATGTTTGCTCAAATATAGGATTTAGGTCTGTTTGCTGCTCCTGTCTTTCGATTAGCCTTATGGATGTTCTTACTGGTACCAATATGGCAGTTCTCTCAGGTTCCCTATGTCTGCGATCCCTAGATATGGTGTACTCTTTCCATGCCTTTGATGATATATAGTTCGTTAGTTCATCAAGTTTCTTAAAATCCACCTCGTTTCTTACAATTGTCCAAGTGTTTTTGCCTTGAAGCTCCTGTCTTAACTCGCCGACTTGATTGTCATGTATTCCACACTCAAAAGTTTGATGTTCTGGTGTGTCATCTATTTTACATGTTGTGCATAGCCTTGTTTCTCTTCTTCCTATTCTATGTAAATAGGTGGAACAGTCGGGATGATTCACTGTACCGCGAGACTTCCAGAAACAGCGGTCTCCTTATTTAAGGCCTGCAGTGGGCGGGTTTCCGTCGGGGCCATTCCACCACCTTGCAGCTACTGCGCTTGGCGGAGAAAGCTGCCCTGGGATTCCAGGACAGCCTCAAAACCATCGCTGTGCTCTTGGACGTGGAGAAGGCCTTCGCCACCACGTGGCTCCAGGGGTTGTTGTTCAAACTCAAAGAAGCACAACTCCCCCCTCCCTACCTGGCAATACTCAGCAGCTTCCTCAAGGACCGCACCTTCAGAGTGCGGGTCGAGGGGAAGCTATCCTCTGTCAGACCCATAGCGGCTGGAATCCCGGAAGGCAGCGTTCTGTCCCCGCTACTCTTCGCCGCCTACATGTCTGACCTACCCACGGAACCGCGCACGGTTTTGTGTCATATGCCGAAGATGTCCTCATACTGGCGCAGAACAAGAACGTCCGCTACTGTCTCCCCCCTCTACAGCGTCAGCTCCATGCCATTGGCAGGTGGAGTGAGAAGTGCAGGATGGCCATTAGCCCGCAGAGGAGCTGGCGCCCAGATGGAGACCTGCGGGTACGGCGGAGAAGAATCCCCTGGGTTCGAACCGCCAAATACCTGGGAATCCAACTGGACCGCGGCCTCACTTTCACTCCGCATGTCAGGGCAAAGGCCGACCTCGGCCACGCTGCACGCAGGCAACTCTACCCCATCTTTAGCTCAACCATGCCCATCCGCCTCAAACTACGGACGTACCGTGCAATCATTCCGCCTCTGATCCTGTATGGATGCGAAGTCTGGGGTTCGGTGGCTTATACCACCCTCCGCAGACTGCAAACCGTGCAGAACAGAGCCTTAAGGATGATCTACGGTACCGACCGCAGATTCCCATCTCATTTTCTACACACCCAGTCTGGCATACCATACGTCGGGAGACGGAGGAGCTATCGCCTACCCAAGGACGCCCTTGGGTGGTAGTCTACCTCTCCTCCTGCCCCTACCAATCACCGCCAGGTCACCTAGCGCCTTGGCCGCGGCTGGCAAGTTAACACCTGCAGTCGTGCCCTGGGGCGCGCGCACGACCTGGAGTTATTAAACCTCAACACCCTAACTTCCATCTGGTCTCTCGCTACTGGTTCCACCACTGCTTGACGGATCGCTAGCGACCGCACAAAGCAAGGTGGAACGGGCACTGTCCCCCCAAGGGGGAACATCCCTGTACCAGAAGCATCAGTAAAGGCCAACTGCGCCGTCTTACTAAATGACACGCAAGCTTGCGCAGAAACATATATCTATCATACCGCACGGTAAATCCGCACAGCGGATATGTACCGTGGCGTGTAACCCTCCGCCCGGGAGAACCCGGGCGACCTGCATCTGCTCTTGGCTCTTCGCTAGTCAAGTCAGTTCTTCTCGAGCAGCTGTGAAGAGCGCCGTGCTAGTGAACGGACTGGAAGCCTGTGTACGTGTATCAGAGGAGTTGTAGCTAATTGTGAGTGCAGAGTGGACCTGTGACAGACGAACTGGCGAATTTAATTGTGTGCGCTACGTCATTCTGTGTAATCGGCAAGTGTTCCGACTGTAATTCGGTGGAAATAAAGAACATTTTGAGTTTGTACAATTGGACTTTTAATCTCATGAACCCACAAAGTCACAATATATTTCCTATGTGCGACATTCCTATATATCTGTCGTGGACATATCTACTGTAGGATGCTACAGTGGTAAACTATATGATCTTTACACAAATAAAAAATATTTAGCAAATATTCTCCACTTAACTTAAGAAGTCGATGACAATACTTCTATTATGTTTTTGCGAAATTAATTTCGTGGACATTTGCCCACATCTTCAGTCAACACAATTCGGTGTCAAGGAAATACTGCGAATTGTGTATTTTGTGTATTTTTATTCTTGGGAACAAATTGTGTTGACTGAAAAACATAATACAAGTATTGTCACCGGCTTCTTAAGTTAAGTGGAGAATACTTACTACATATTTTTATTTGTGTAGTGTTTGTTACTCCACTGTAAATAGCTTCATTTTCTG
Source organism: Mantis religiosa (assembly GCA_030765055.1). Taxonomy (NCBI): domain Eukaryota; kingdom Metazoa; phylum Arthropoda; class Insecta; order Mantodea; family Mantidae; genus Mantis; species Mantis religiosa. The sequence goes on from CM060952.1 coordinate 15,456,667, forward strand.
TGTAATCTACGAGGGCTATCCAGAAAGTAGATTACGTTTTCGTCTGTTTCCGCTAGGGGCGGAGCTAGCGCGGCCATCTTGGGGTCAGAGCGTTGCGCAGCTCAGTCGGCATCTAGCCGTGCTAGTGAGAGGTTCGTGCTGTGCTCCGTTCAGATACTGTGACGGTTTGAAATGTCTGCGTTAATTGAAAATCCCGCGAGCTGCGAGGTGCGTGCAGTAATAAGGTTTCTGACGGCAAAAAACTGTAAACCGATAGAAATCTATCGGCAGCTTTGTGAAGTGTATGGGGACAACATTATCACTGAAGGTGGAGTGCGTCAGTGGGTCATCAGATTTAAAAATGGCCGAACCAATGTTCACGACGAAGATCGAAGTGGGAGACCCAGCTTAGTGACTGCCGAACTTGTCGAAAAAGTCGATGCTAAAGTCCGTGAAAATCGAAGGTTCACAATAACGGAACTTTCTTTGAGTTTTCCACAAATTTCGCGAAGTTTGTTGCACGAAATCATCAGCGAAAAGCTTGGTTACCACAAGTTTTGTGCAAGATGGATTCCAAAAATCTTGACAGAGGACCACAAAAATCAGCGAATGGCTGCAGCGTTGAACTTTTTGGACGTTTACCATAAGGATGGTGACTCTTTACTCGATCGCATCGTTACTGGTGACGAAACATGGGTGAAACACGTGAACTGTGAAACGAAATTGCAATCAATGCAGTGGGGGCACACAAGTTCTCCCCAAAAACCCAAGAAATGCATGCAAACAATGTCGGCAAGGAAGATGATGGCGACTGTTTTTTGGGACAGAAAAGGTGTGATTTTGGTGGACTTCCTGGAAAGAACTACAATAAACTCTCAAAGGTATTGCCAAACTCTCCAAAAACTCAGAAGAGCCATTCAAAACAAGCGCAGAGGAATGTTGAGCTCTAAGATCTTGTTGATTCACGACAACGCCCGGCCCCACACGGCAAATGTCACTCGTGAAGTTCTTGAATCTTTTAAGTGGGAGTTGTTTCCTCATCCGCCGTACAGTCCCGACCTGGCACCGAGCGACTTCCACCTATTCCCAGCAATGAAGAAGTGGCTGGCTATGCAGCGTTTTGATGACGACGCACAGCTGCAAGAAGAGGTAACGAAGTGGTTGAAGGCGCAGGCGGCCGAATTTTTCGACGAAGGAATTTCCAAGCTCGTACATCGCTACGATAAATGCCTTAATTTGAATGGTGACTATGTCGAAAAGTAGTATTTGAGTGTGGCTTTCATCTGTATATAATAAAATTTGTTTCCTATACTTTGTTTACTTTTTATTCCAAAACGTAATCTACTTTCTGGATAGCCCTCGTAGCTTCATTTTCTGTGTAATCTATATGATCTTTGCCTGTTCGGTGCTGGCGTACTCATCAAAGCCATCGTGGTGTTTTAATTGTACGAAAAATGTGACAGTCCATGTTAGTAGATTTACTGACGTGTAATAGAACTCCTACAGAACAAAACTGCGGCACACTGGTGACTTGATATGATCCTGACAATTGATAGCGTTGTTATGTAGAAGTCACATGACATTAATAATGTGTTTTTAGAAAGAATTTCTCGCATGCAAACATTCTATAGTACTCATTCAGGAAACATTTGTACAAAAGGAGTATCTACTACAGCGCGGTCATGCAGTCGCCTCTTCCTGGTAAAAGTGTTCGGATTTCCCAATGCCTCACATCAGTTGTCGTTTTCACCGTTTCGCTGAATGGCCAACTTTATTAATTAATAGCAAGTATATGAACCGGAAGTGAGGTCACCCTTGTGTGCGCTCAATAACTGGGGAAAGTTTACCACCTCAAAGGTTTAAACAATTTAGTAGGCCGTGGTCAGTGAACCTCACCCTTTGTTATTACTATACCGTACAACGATAATACTATACACCTCTGTATTTAATGTGTTCACTTTCTCTATTTACATTAGAACCTCGTTTACCCGGATCAACTGGAATCAGCGTCGATCCGAGTATAACATCACGAAATATTTTTAGTGGAGTTTATAAATTGGAGCGGTCAGAAGCAGAACTTGCTAAGTCACTGTTTCAAAATTGTGCTGAAAAGCTGTTCAAAGTTTTCAATGTAATTTTAAATACGTAAATAGTAATAGAAAAGAAAGAATTTTCTAGGAATATGGTTAGATGAACATTTAAAATGGGAAAAACAAATTCAGCAACTAGAATTGAAACTAAGCAGAATTACATTCGCTATTAGATCAATGAGGGAGTCTGTAAACACAAATGTGTTGAGAATTATTTATTTTGCTTATTTTCATTCTGTAATGTCTTACGGTATACTTGCTGGGGAAATGCTAAAGATGTATCAAAAATATTTAGACTGCAGAAAAGGGCTATTCGTTATATAGTAAATATTCCTTTTACCACCAGCTGTAAACCATATTTTAAACTACCAAAAATACTTCCATTACCCTGTGTGTATATATATGAAGTACAAGAATTGTACTTGCTCAATTTGAAACAAATTCGCAGGTACATACACATAATACAAGAAGTAAATCAGATCTATGCATTATAAGCCACAATACAACTTTATTCACACATAGCTTCGAACATAAAGCAGTATTATTATATAACAAACTACCCGAGGGCATTAAAAGTATAACATCGGAAAAAAGGTTCAAACTGTCTGTAAAATCATTTTTAAGAGAAGGTTGCTATTATTCAGTGGAAGAATACTTAAAACATGATCAACATATCAAGGCTTCCTAAAATGATGTTTGTGAATAAATACCTGTGCAACTTCGGAGGTGATACTTGTAATATTCAGAAAAGCTGTAAGAAATATCCTACTAAAAGTAATGTCACAGACAACAGATGAGTTTCTAAGAAGTAAAATTAAATAATAAAGTAAATATTGATTTTTTTGTGGTAAAAATTATGTCTCTTACAGCCTAGTTCTTAAAAATGTAATACATTAAACTATTATGTGACCTAAGTTGCATTATTCTTAATTACTATTTGTATTATTATTCTGTTAATTACTACTGCATTACTTTAATCACTATTGTATTATTTAACTACTATTGTATTATATAATTACTATTGTATTATTCATAATTGTATTACTCATAAGAAATGCGTTATTCTTATGGGTACAAATTTGACGAAGCCATGAATATTGTATATTCCTAAGGTGAATAATACTATCCATCCATCCATCCATCCATCCATCCATCCATCCATCCATCCATCCATCCATCCATCCATCCATCCATCCATCCATCCATCCATCCATCCATCCATCCATCCATCCATCCATCCATCCATCCATCCATCCATCCATCCATCCATCCATCCATCCATCCATCCATCCATCCATCCATCCATCCATCCATCCATCCATCCATCCATCCATCCATCCATCCATCCATCCATCCATCCATCCATCCATCCATCCATCCATCCATCCATCCATCCATCCATCCATCCATCCATCCATCCATCCATCCATCCATCCATCCATCCATCCATCCATCCATCCATCCATCCATCCATCCATCCATCCATCCATCCATCCATCCATCCATCCATCCATCCATCCATCCATCCATCCATCCATCCATCCATCCATCCATCCATCCATCCATCCATCCATCCATCCATCCATCCATCCATCCATCCATCCATCCATCCATCCATCCATCCATCCATCCATCCATCCATCCATCCATCCATCCATCCATCCATCCATCCATCCATCCATCCATCCATCCATCCATCCATCCATCCATCCATCCATCCATCCATCCATCCATCCATCCATCCATCCATCCATCCATCCATCCATCCATCCATCCATCCATCCATCCATCCATCCATCCATCCATCCATCCATCCATCCATCCATCCATCCATCCATCCATCCATCCATCCATCCATCCATCCATCCATCCATCCATCCATCCATCCATCCATCCATCCATCCATCCATCCATCCATCCATCCATCCATCCATCCATCCATCCATCCATCCATCCATCCATCCATCCATCCATCCATCCATCCATCCATCCATCCATCCATCCATCCATCCATCCATCCATCCATCCATCCATCCATCCATCCATCCATCCATCCATCCATCCATCCATCCATCCATCCATCCATCCATCCATCCATCCATCCATCCATCCATCCATCCATCCATCCATCCATCCATCCATCCATCCATCCATCCATCCATCCATCCATCCATCCATCCATCCATCCATCCATCCATCCATCCATCCATCCATCCATCCATCCATCCATCCATCCATCCATCCATCCATCCATCCATCCATCCATCCATCCATCCATCCATCCATCCATCCATCCATCCATCCATCCATCCATCCATCCATCCATCCATCCATCCATCCATCCATCCATCCATCCATCCATCCATCCATCCATCCATCCATCCATCCATCCATCCATCCATCCATCCATCCATCCATCCATCCATCCATCCATCCATCCATCCATCCATCCATCCATCCATCCATCCATCCATCCATCCATCCATCCATCCATCCATCCATCCATCCATCCATCCATCTAATTATTTATTTATTGTTATCTGAAAAGGTTCTCAGAGCCATAGCTCATGCTAGGGAACAGTACAAAAATATATAAAACGATGGCAAACAGCCCTTAACAATACTTATATTACATTTTCATAGTAGGAATGAATTACCGTACAAAAATAACATATATGAAACATACAAAGATACAAACATTCAATATAACTCAAGAAATAATAGTAACAAGGAACTTTACAGAAAAAAAGCTACATATTCTATGAGACATTAAATCCATATTAATTTTTAACCAGTTGAGCTATCAAACCAGCTATAAATGTGTAACACTTTATCGGCTATCAATATATGCCTTCAGTAAATTTTCAGCGACTTTCCTTTTAAAACATTTTATGTTCCTGCAGCCTTTAAATTCCAGTGGCAGTGCATTATGTGAGGTTAAGCTGTTCAGGACATAAGTAGAAGTGTTCACTGTTGGTTTTGTTAAGTTTCCTTTATTTCTTGTATTATATATATATGTGAGGAGCTTTCAAATGTTAGATTGGACTTTAGAAGATTATTTTTTATTTTGTGGAGATATATTATCAAGAACAACTCTATGTTTACTTGTAATGGTAAAATGTTAGTTAAATGGTAGAGTGTTTTTGTGTTTGTTCTAAAGGGCAGACTGTAGATTATTTTCAAGGCACGATTTTGAAGTACTTCGAGGTCATGAATTAAATATTTAACAGAGTTACCCCATAAGATGTTTAAGTAATCCAAACGAGATTGAATTAAAGCATGGTAGATACTTCGTAAATGATTTACACTGAATCCTTTGAATTCAGCTTTGAATTTCGTCGAAATAGTCTGTAGATCTACACCAACCCAATCGTCCATAAACTATTCTTTCTCAACTTTATTCTTTGACCTTGTTCTTATAGAGACATACATTCATTATTCATATATACTCTTCGTCGTAGTACATCGCAACATAATAGCTTTGAAATTGTCCTCTCTGCATGAACACGAAAAGAAAAGGAAAAGAAAGAAATAAAGTAAAGTAAGCAGAAAGAACAGCCCTTCTGGCCATAACACATAGCTGGTCTAAGTTTGATCACAGAACTATGTAATTCTTACGTAAAATATTTGGCTTTGTACAAGTTAGTTAAATAAGCACAGAACATAGAAATGCTATCAAACATTTTAAAATAATTAGTGTTATTAGAAAATCTAAATATGTCGGAAAATTATTTAAATATTAATTTAGAGGAACCGAAAACAGATTGAGTAAACTCTCACGGATACAATTCTGGCATTCCATGTAGTATATAAGGACGGCTGGCATGACAACGTAGCGGGGAGGTCCGAAGCTACAGGGTCGCTCTTAAGAGCCAATTTAGGGCCCGTCGACAGCAAGGTCATTTGGGTAAGAGCTAATGCGACCTTGGCCATGGTGTTCAAGGTGGCGATAACCCATGTAGCGACTATGACTTCCCTTTTGAATATTTTTACAAAAATTTACTAATAAACCACGAATTACTGTTTAGACATCTCCAGTACGGGGTCGACAAAAGCATTATGTCTACACATTTCGTTTTTGAGTGGATTAGACATGAAAGTAAGGTAGATTTGAATGCACATTTCAAAAATAATATTTTGTTTTGAGATATGTTAATTGCCTTTATTTAATCTTACATAATAAAAACCATTACACGCTTTATGCAAATTTGTAATGGCATTCCCCTGAAACAAGGAAATTTTAGCGAATTAGTCTAGATAATGCAAAGCATTTAAAAATTTACCTTTAAAGTAAATGTATTTCTATGTTGTAGATGGGATGCACGAAGACCCAAGTCGAGAAGCCAGATATAACAGGGCTAATTCGTTGTATTTTGAGTTGTTTCTTGATGATTGTGTTTGATTAAATAAGAGTTATGCAACATATTTGCTGTAAATGGAATGCAGAATACTAAAATTTAGCAAAAGCGAGTTATAAGAATTTCCCTTGATGTAGTGTTTCTCTGGATTACATTTTACTTGAATGAGAATATTGAAAAAGGGGAGCGCTAGGTCCAGGGAAATTGCCTACAAGGCCTTAGTGCGGCCGGTTATGGAATATGGAGTAGCATGCTGGGACCCGTATAGAGCTAACCAAATCGATCCATTAGAAAAAAAAAAAAAAAAAATACAGAAGAGGGCAATAAAATTCATAAAAAGAGGCAAGTATTTTGGGCCTATAAAAAGAGATGAGACTAAATCGGAGGAATTAAGAATTAGGCGTAAAAAACATAGGTTGGTAGCATTATTCAAAGCTAATGCTGGTGTAAAGGCATGGGTGGACGTTAGTGTAAGGTTAGATAATCCGGATTATTATAGACGAAACGATCATAGGTATAAAATTAAGGGTAGAAGATACAGAACCGACGTAGGAAAATCTTCTTTTGTTAATAGAACCATTGAAGAATGGAATGAATTGCCTGTAGCAGTCTTTCAGGGCTGTCCCCTGTCGCTGAAGAAATTTAGAAAAAATCTAGATGGTTTATAGTTTAACTTTTGAAGTAAAGTGGTGTATAATATGTAAATAGAGAAGTAATTAGATATGTTTTAAGTGACTAAAGTAAAATAATATCATGTTTGTATTGTTTACTGTGTTATTGTTGTAAATCTGGTATTTGTAATTTGATTTGTATTCTTAACTCTGCCACCGGGTAGTACCCAATTGCAGTCAATAAATACATACATACAACTTCCTTTCCTAGTCAATTGCAGGTTACCTCCAGCAGATCGATAAATTCTTACTTTTTTAATAAAAACAGTTCCAATTATTACATAAAACTTCTTGATCCTGCACGACTCTCCATCACTCCCCAGATTACAGAACATATCTACCAAGATTATCGATTTTCCTTTATTCCTATATTAATTTTGTGATTGGCCGATTTAATGCTACGTCACCAAATTACGTCATACAATTATTACTACGGCCAACCACAAAATTACATATATTTAAATTACTAAATAGATTTACGTAATCATTTAAATAGTTTCAGAACTAAGAGAATGTGACCGGAGAATAGATGCAATAGAAAGAGCGGAGTATAGAAGAAGGAAACAAAATCGAGACGGCAGTACCTGGGAGCAGATAGAGGAGCTCTGCCAAGATAAGCTGGGAATTGCCTTAACTGGTTGGCAGATCATGGACACGTACAGGATTGGAAGAGGACCAAGGCCGATTGTGGTGAAATTGGCTACGACGAAGATGAAATGGAAAATACTACAGAAAACGAGTCAACTGAAAAGATTAAATATTTTTATTGAACAAGACTATACAAAAAAGGAGCAAGAATTGAAGAAGGAATTGATTAGAAGAATGAAGGAGGCCCGGTCTGACGGGAAAAAAGCATTCGTTAAAGGCTTGAAACTCTACATAGAAGGCGAAGGTTGGAGCCTTGCACTGCAGAAAATGAACAGAGAACAGGGAAGGAATGAGCCGAATCTGCAAAATCAAAACATATGGGCAGGTCATCACCCCGAAGTGAGCGATATAGGTTAAGAGAAAAGTGGATTAGAGTAAAAGAAGTCAAGGTCAAGAAGAAATGACACCAAACTGCTCAGAGACACCTAGGGACACTGAGACGACATATAACCTCATATCAGAAATACACTGACACCAACGAATAAATATAAGTAAATGATAGATTTATAAATATAAATAAATACAAGAGTAGATATATGCCATAATGCTAGAATATACTCCGGAGACCGTCACAGTGACAAGGTCACTCTACAAAGGTCAGTAAACTCCCTTTGTAATCCCTGTAAACAAACAAGCCTACTCTATTGTCTGTTTTGCCATGAAGACAAATTTGGTGCCTCTCAGTCGGAAACCAACCCATTGTTAAAATCCCATGCGTGCTTCTGACAACAGACTATAAGATTTTGACCGACGCGCAGAACGCATGCTTCCGCATAAATTTTTGCATGCGGACCGTTAGAGAAAGCGTCTCTGATGTTAGGTCCAAAACTGGAAATTCTGAACACTGATCACAAGTGGGGATAGTTACCAGCCAATAGAAAATTGATATTTGTTCATTTGATTTTGCAAACTCCGAGAAATACCTAGAGTGATGGCGGAAACTAGGTTTTGCTAGTAAGAGCACTTCGGTCCTGAGTTCTACGTGAGACGGATGCGTATTCGGCGCCGTCTAAGAAGTGCACTTTCGTGCCATGCACAGAGGCAAAGTGCAGTATTTAACAATCACTCCAGTGAGAGTTAGCACAACGAGTAATGTATAGGGAGGACGATAAGTATATCCAATTGGACTACGCAGTGCTACTACCTCGGTGCTTCACATCACAATACTGACAGTGACGCCTAACTCAGCAACCACACCGACGACGACTTAACGGTGGCGAGCGTAGGAGCCTAAGGACAACAATAAACTTCTGTCTACCAGATCGGAGGTGTCATTAACCCACAACCAGTCAGGACGCACCCACTCCTGAAGTACAGATGAGAGTTCTCATGCGGGAGCTACAAGTCATCTTGAACCAATTACAATCTCTCTTTCCTTAACCTCCTCACGCCACCAATTCTTAATTGTGAGGCGTCGAGTACAAGGGAGAGCTCGACGTGGTTCGCTACGGGCCGGACCGCCTCAGCTTATAGCCAGGAAATGAAATGAAGTGTGTAGTGTTTAACGCCCACTTTTACTACATACGGCACCACAGGCGGTGACACTGACGATACATGAGATGAAGATAGAGCACCGGTAGAATGAGATAGCGGGGGAAACCGGAGATCCCAGAGAAAACCCGCCCCAGCGCCGTGTTATCCACCACAAATCTCACTTTGTGGTCGCCTGGGATCGAACCCGGGTCGCCTAGGTGAGAGCCAAGCTGTCTAACCACTGAGCCACGGCGCGGCCTTTATAGCCAGGAGACCTGAGTCAGCGAGTAAATCTTAGCGTCAGCAATTTCGCGTATTTCTACAGGATTTATAATGGTGATTGTTAGATGTTAAAGACATTGTAGTGAAAATGGAAACTGTACGAATATTAAATATCTAATATTGTCACAAACGACTGTATTAATTACTCTCTGGTGACTTAAGTAGTAGGTGTGACATCTTGTTTTCCCCTCACCACAGGTTCCAGTGGACTCATAATGTGCTAGCCGAGTAAGGGCCGACACCTCCTTACGTAAAGTCTGTTTAGTTAAAGCATGTGCACGTCTGCTTCTGCCTTTGACAAACCCTTATAATCGTTTTACAACCCCCGACTCTCCTTCTCCTAGATCTTTCTGCAAGGTTGCCACCTTTCTCGATACGTCATGGGTATCGTACGAAGTTTCGTCTAAATAAATTATCTTATGTCCATTACTGCAAAACTTCCTTAGTTTTGACAAATATATATATATATATATATATATATATATATATATATATATATATATATATATATATATATCGCCAAGCTACAATTCTACTGGATTCCATAATAACCCTTAACTTATTCAAAGTGCGGTATTTGAAACCCAGCTCCTTTAGGAGACCGCGCAAAGTGAAGCGCCCATAAGTAAAATCACAAATTTCTTGCAAATGTGCAACCAATTTGTCTAAGGTGGTCGCTCTCCCTTTTGCATAGAATCTATAAATTTCTCGACGAATTAAATCGCACGTGAAATTATCCACTTTAGAGAAACGTTTCCTTTTGTTTTCACACTTGATCGGCGTCTTTGGTATTCCTTTCGTCACAATATTTCTTACTGTATTTCTGTGAATATCCAGAATTTATCAGGTTAATTGCATGACCCCTTACCAAGATTATTTGTCAGCACAAAACAAGCGCTTGAATTTGCTTAGAAACAGTTCCCGTTATAACTTTGTTATTTTTTAGGCTTTTCCAGTAATATAATTCGGCCCAATTATTCACACTCTCTTCACTTTGATTATTTATCTCTACTTCATTTGCATTTACCACTGCATTTCCCTCCTACGGCCTCCACATTGTGACACACAACGAATTTCTGCACGTAATGAAACAGATCAACTGGAAGTTTGAACTTTGGCAACTGAGACTCCACGTGGACTAGACATGCATCTGTCACTTCGAGAAAATCAGCGTTGCTATTGGTCCTCAACGACAATGTTCCATTTCTGAAGTGTTGAGATAGATTTATGACGACCATTAGTGGGCGGGAGGCTTAGGTTCCTTTGACTCGGAACTGCACACGCGTTAACTAAACATACTTTACTATAATCTTGTGTGGGAAATGATTTCCCTGATTAGAACAGACATCTACAGTGAGTAGTGCTTCCAGGGGAAAAAACCCTTTGGTGGTGCATCTAATTCAGTTGGGTTGTGTTGTGACAGTGATTTGTTTTTATTTTGTGGCTAAACTATCAAACTAACAGTTGTATACTGGGGACTGCACAGTTATAATCAGTGTTTTTTTTTAAATAATAATTCTTTTCCTTTTTAAATTTGTATGAATCCAAATAATGGAGATGTTAATCTTATTTTCAAGAAGTTGGCATGATGTTTTATATTCTTTTAGAGACAACATACATTTTAAAATGTATATATGTGAACAAAACAAACGTTCTGTATAACAATGAAGAAACAAGATTATATCAGTCTAAATGTAATGTAACACTATTTCAACATTAATGTAATATTATTTTAAAGATCAATGTATCCATTGAACTTTGGGGAAGCGAGGGAAAGTAGTCACAAACGACTGTATTAATTACTCTCTGGTGACTCAAGTAGTGGGTGTGATGTCACTACCTCCCCTCCTTTATGACTAGAATAATCTGTAAGGGGGGACGTATGCAAATATTCAGGGTCTTACATAAATAGCCATAACATCCAAAGTTTTCAAGTTAGAGAAATGAAACTTAGTATACTCATTTAAGATAATACAGTTAATATGCACAATTTGTTTCATAATTTTCCAATGTTTATAACTCATGCTACATATTTTTTCTATATGCAGAGATATTTACAAACTTAAGCCCATTTTTTTCAAAATTCACATATGATATCTTTATGAAATTTGGTATGTTATTTTAAAACACACCAGAAATGAATTTGTTGGATTTAGATTTCTTATTTAAGCTGTATAGAATTAAAAAAAATGTTAATCATATGCATCCTTTAAAAATAAAATAATTTCATATATTTTGTATCATCACATTCCATCTGGAGGTTAATTTTAAATTCTAGAACCAACAAAATGTTCATTGTGGCATAAGAAAGCTGTGTGCTAAATGTCATCACTGTAGATGAAGTAGTTTGAGAGAAAAATGGGTTGAACTTGTAGAAAATGCAAGTTATGGGGAAAGGCAATTAAAAATACAATAAGTATTATTCAGTTTGCCTTTTAATTTTAAGTCAGAACTTCCTATATTCATATCCTCATTCTGGTCTTCTTCAGCCTTTCTTTTTAAATTCTTCTTCTGTCTTGCTTCTTTCTGCATTAATTTCATAGCTCTTTCTGCACCAGCGATGCGAATGTTGTCGATACTCTGCAAAATTGTTTCCATAAACACACCAGGTTGATACCCTAACTGATGCATAACTTTCTTTCTGCCAATATTGCCATCATTAAACACTATTCCAGCATCAAATTTAGCAATTTTCAACACTATGGAAGACAGAAATGATGTTTTGGGACACCTTTTCTATATCAAACTGTTACGGCTTTCATTTGGGTTTTGTGTCTCTCCATAGAGACATTGTTTTAGCAAGTCTGGGTGTGCTAAGAATTGGTAGGTGGGCTTTATAGATTCCAAGACAGCTGATGGAAGACTATGGCTATGGTTATATGGCTCATTTCTTTTCGCTGGACACCAAGATTAATCACAAAGACCATGTTGTGGGTTTTCGTTAGTAGACAGTTTATGAAAAATGGTGGCCCACGCTGCACGTTGCATATTTTTCACATCTCCAATGTTTTTTTTCTGATAGCAAGCCCAATGTAGTTCTGCAGTACACCTATTTCCTTCCACCAATAAGTTTGCCATCTTTGAGCTTTTTTCCCTTCATCTCCTGACATAGTTTTCTCAGACGAGCACCCATTCTCTTCTGTATACGGCCAATGCATTTAAGTTTTTCAATTTTTACATTGGGATCATATGGGTAGCTCTCTTGTACACTTTTAAAAGCACTAGAATCACCATTACCTAGATATTTTGTATATCTAACCTTATGTTTTTCTTGTGACCTAGAAAATATCATCATGCCTGCAGGTTCCATTGCACCACTACTGCCATTAAAGTATTTAGAACAACTTTTCTTGTGAATTTCCAGCCATTTTTCTTTAGTTCCTTTAGCATTAGCTTTCTTTCTATTTGTAAACACATGACAAAACTTGCTCATAACTTGCAAATCTAAAACTTTACCTGTATCTACATTTATTACAGTTGAAACTCCATACACAGATGTGTGGCTACATTCCATCCATGTATTGTCACATGATACACATAGATCAGTCCTGACTATTTGTTCTTCTGTACTGTTATGAGCAACAGCTTCTTTAGTAGTCTCAGAATCAGCCAGTCCATATAGACTGGAAAAATCTTGTACAAACAAAGAGTGAAGAAAAAGCTAAGAAAGAAGGGGTCGTAGCCACTATGTAACACTAGGGCATTTAAGTTTATAAAGGTACATAGAGACCACGTACAGTCATAATATTTTGGTGTTTTATAGCTAACACTATATACTATTTTAAAAAAGAATAAAAAAAAATTTAGATTTTTTGAACATTTTTTCGTACGTCCCCCCTTAAGAGATAGTCGCTCTCTCTGAAACTGCCAGCTGATGGGGTAGGATGATTTTGTAGGCAGCTCCACTTCTGGACAGGTAAACGGCCGTTATGGTCGCCTTTGTAAATCTGTTTGTTGTAATAAGTATTCTTATTAAGTGAATTCCACTTTTAATTAGCTTTACCCTACCTTTTACCAATGAACCTCTATAGAAAAGATCCCAACCTCTCCCACCTGGTTTACGTTTCCAGGAGCTCCTTAGACATCTTGATACTGAAATGCCCAAGATGTATCCTAGGGGGGAGAGGACATACCCTCCTTGGTTGTCCAGAGCGTCTCACGTTGATCTGGACATGACTAAATATGATAAATCTACCATGTCTGTGTCTAGTATCCGCACATGTTTTTAGAACTTTTATCGCGATATGAGGACCATTTTCTAATTTATACTGATGGCTCCAAGAACTCAAATGGTGTTGGTTGTGCTTACGTGTGTGGAACCGAACCGTATACATTCGGATTCCACACTGGCACTTCCATTTTTACTGCAGAGCTTTATGCAATATACCGGGCCATTTTACACGTACGTCGACGAAAATTGGGGGCTGCTAAATCCTGAGTGATTCCCTCAGTGCACTTCAAAGCCTACGGCAGCTGTACAACTACCACCCTATTGTGCAGCGTATACAGGATGCCCTCCACGTTTTACACGCTTCTGGCGTTAACGTGGTGTGTGCATGGATCCCTGGTCACGTAGGCTTGCGGGGGAATGAAATGGCGGATTCGGCAGCTAAGACGGCTACCATGAAGCCCAGGGTTCGTGTACCATGTGTGACATCGGAAGATTTTAGGGCCGTATTGCGGAGGGCTGTGCAAGCCTGCTGGCAGGAAGAGTGGTCCACTCTCCGCAATAATAAACTTAGATCTGTGAAAGAACTTCCGATTCCCTGGGTTACCTCCTGTCGGTCATCTCGTCGCGAGGAGGTGAGTTTGGCTCGGTTACGTATTGGGCATTGCTTTTTTACTCATAGTTTTCTTTTTAAAAAGGAGCCTGCTCCACTGTGTCCGTTTTGCAATGAAGCGTTATCTGTACGACACGTGCTGCTAGAGTGTTTTCACCTAGCAGACCTTAGGACGTCTCTGCAGCTGCCGGTCAGCTTTGCAGAAATGCTAGCGGACGATAACGCAGTAGTGGAGAAGGTTTTTAGATTCCTTTCTAGGTTACACTTTAGGATTTAGTGAAGGACATTTTTAGTAGGTTTTGATTGATATTTCGTTTTCTTCTTTTTCTTTTTTTTAAATATATATGTGTGTGTGCACAATTTTAATAGTTTTATTTATACTTATATAGTTTTTGGAAACTTTTATATCTGGCTTTTGCCATGACTTGTATTTGTAAGGGCGCTGATGACCGCCGTAGTCGAGCGCCCTTATACACATCATCATCATCATCATCATCATCATCATCATCATCATCATCATCACCCAACCTCTCGCTGAAGCATGTAGTTCTGCTCTGAGTGTTTGTTCCCGAGTGTTCGACCTGACCACGTGTTCCTTTAATATTCACAAAGTAAGAACATGTCGTCACAATATTCTCTATCAAATGTTTGGCATATAACCTATTTTTCCTTTTTAAATTACACTATTTATATACATACACAGACCTTCATTTGTTTACCTTTTCTCGTTTCTTTCTTGAGCTTAGTGAATCTAAAAAGTAAAAGAAAAACCTGAATTACTAAGAACAGCAATTAAATCGTTGTCCAGAACTGATATCAGATTATGCAGTGACTTCAGGATCACCAATAAGTAAAGCTTTTCTTGAGTTGAGGAAACGTTTTAATTAGGGCGAGTGCTAAGTTCGTGCCCATTTCTATTATGTAGTTCGAGGGCATAACCCACGCCGGCAGTAAATGTGCCACAAGACAGCTGCAACTCCTACAGGAGCTCGCTTGCACCAGAGACCTACATGTGTCGGTAATTTTTGGGTCACACTGAGCTCCAGTCAGGAGAAAGTTTACGTCAAGAATACGTAACAGCTGATTGCGTAAGAGGACAACACCATGTTTAATTCCAAGTACATCGACAGAGAAATGTGACCTGTGATGCGTAAGGAATGTTCCTGGCACAGACCACACTATAACTTACGTCACTTCTTTTTACTTGTCCGCTATAAGACAAGGGCAGTGGGGAAGCGTGTAATGAAGCGCTAGAAGCCCGCTTCAACAAGAATCTCAGGGGAAAAAAGAAGAAAGACAAGAAAATTCATGCTTTGGACAGTTGCTGAACTCATTCAATACTGTATTTACGCATTAGTAACCTTGAATACCGTACTCCATAGGTCTCCGGAAGAATCATGATTTAATGTAAATTAAATTGGAGCTTCCCTCACTTTGAAAGTCACACCTCGCTACTGGACCTACGTGTGACTGTAGAATAGAAAGAGTACTGAAGAGTAGCCTCAATTCCTTGAGTCACCATTCTCTCTTATTTTAATGAAAATTATTATTTGGAGCTTCCCTCGCTTTGAAAGTCACGCCTCGCTACTGGACCTACGTGTGACTGTACAATAGAAATAGCACTGAAGCGTAGCCTTTGTTATTTCATTATTATCTCTTATTTAATGAAAACTATTATTTGGAGCTTCCCTCGCTTTGAAAGTCACACCTCGCTACTGGACCTACTTGTGACTGTAGAATAGAAAGAGTACTGAAGAGTAGCCTTAGTTCTTTGAGTCATGATTCTCTCTTACTTTAATGAAAATTATTAATTGGAGCTTCCCTCACCTGGAAAGTCACGCCTCGCTACCGGACCTACGTGTGACTGTACAATAGAAAGAATACTTAAGAGTAGCGTTAGTTCTTGAGTCATTATTCTCTCTTATTTTAATGAAAATTATGCTTGGGGCTTCTCTCGCTTTGAAAGTCACGCATCGCTACTGGACATACGTGTGACTGTACAATAGAAAGAGTACTGAAGAGTAGCCTTAGCTCTTTGAGTCATTATTCTCTCTTATTTTAATGAAAATTATGCTTGGAGCTTCTCTCGCTTTAAAAGTCACGCCTCGCTACTTGACCTACGTGTGACTGTACAATAGAAAGAGTACTGAAGAGTAGCCTTAGCTCTTTGATTCATTATTCTCTCTTATTTTAATGAAAATTATTATTTGGAGCTTCCCTCGTTTTGAAAGTCACACCTCGCTACTGGACCTACGTGTGATTGTACAATAGAAAGAGTATTGAAGAGTAGCCTTAGTTCTTTAAGTCATGATTCTCTCTTATTTTAAAGAAAATTATTATTAGGAGCTTTCCTCGCTTTGAAAGTCACGCCTCGCTACTGGACCTACGTGTGATTGTACAATAGAAAGAGTACTAAAGAGTAGCCTTAGTTCTTTGAGTCATTATTCTCTCTTACTTTAATGAAAATTATTATTTGGAGCTTCCCTCGCTTTGAAAGTCACGCCTCGCTACTGGACCTACCTGTGAATGTACAACAGAAAAAGTACTAAAGAGTAGCCTTAGTTCTTTGAGTCATTATTCTCTCTTATTTTAATGAAAATTATTATTTGGAGCTTCCCCCACTTTGAGAATCACGCCTCGCTACTGGACCTACGTGTGACTGTACAATAGAAAGAGTACTGAAGAGTAGCCTTAGTTCTTTGAGTCATTATTCTCTCTTATTTTAATATAAATTATTATTTGGAGCTTCCCTCGCTTTGAAAGTCACGCCTTGCTACTGGACCTACGTGTGACTGTACAATAGAAAGAGTACTGAAGAGTAGCCTTAGTTCTTTGAGTCATTATTCTGTCTTATTTTAATGAAAATTATTATTTGTAGCTTCCCTCGCTTTGAAAGTCACAACTCGCTACTGGACCTGCGTGTGACTGTACAATAGAAAGAATACTGAAGAGTAGCCTTAGTTCTTTGAGTCATTATTCTCTCTTATTTCAACGAAAATTATTATTTGGAGCTTCCCTCGCTTTGAAAGTCACACCTCGCTAACCTGACCTACGTGTGATTGTACAATAGAAAGAGTTCTGTAGAGCAGCCTTAGTTCTTTGAGTCATTATTCTCTCTTATTTTAATGAAAATTATTATTTGGATCTTCCCTCGCTTTGAAAGTCACGCCTTGCTACTGGACCTACGTGTGACTGTACAATAGAAAGAGTACTGAAAAGCAGCCTTAGTTCTTTCAGTCATTATTCTTTCTTATTTTAATGAAAAGTATTATTTGGAGCTTCCCTCGCTTTGAAAGTCACGTCTCGCTACTGGACCTACGTGTGACTGTACAATAGAGAGAGAGTAGTAAAGAGTAGCCTTAGCTCTTTGAGTCATTATTCTCTCTTATTTTAATGAAAATTATTATTTGGAGCTTCCCTCGCTTTGAAAGTCACGTCTCGCTACTGGACCTACGTGTGACTGTAAAACAGAAAGAGTACTAAAGAGTAGCCTTAGTTCTTTGAGTCATTATTCTCTCTTATTTTAATGAAAACTATTATTTGGAGCTTCCCTCGGTTTGAAAGTCACGACTCGCTACTGGACCTACGTGTGACTGTACAATAGAAAGAGTACTAAAGTGTAGCCTTAGTTCTTTGAGTCATTATTCTCTCTTATATTAATGAAAATTATTATTTGGAGCTTCCCTCGCTTTGAAAGTCACGCCTCGCTACTGGACCTACCTGTGAATGTACAACAGAAAAAAGTACTAAAGAGTAGCCTTAGTTCTTTGAGTCATTATTCTCTCTTATTTTAATGAAAATTATTATTTGGAGCTTCCCCCACTTTGAGAGTCACGCCTCGCTACTGGACCTACGTGTGACTGTACAATAGAAAGAGTACTGAAGAGTAGCCCTAGTTCTTTGAGTCATTATTCTCTCTTATTTTAATATAAATTATTATTTGGAGCTTCCCTCGCTTTGAAAGTCACGCCTCGCTACTGGACCTACGTGTGACTGTACAATAGAAAGAGTACTGAAGAGTAGCCTTAGTTCTTTGAGTCATTATTCTGTCTTATTTTAATGAAAATTATTATTTGTAGCTTCCCTCGCTTTGAAAGTCACAACTCGCTACTGGACCTACGTGTGACTGTACAATAGAAAGAATACTGAAGAGTAGCCTTAGTTCTTTGAGTCACCATTCTCTCTTATTTTAACGAAAATTATTATTTGGAGCTTCCCTCGCTTTGAAAGTCACACCTCGCTAACCTGACCTACGTGTGATTGTACAATAGAAAGAGTTCTGTAGAGCAGCCTTAGTTCTTTGAGTCATTATTCTCTCTTATTTTAATGAAAATTATTATTTGGATCTTCCCTCGCTTTGAAAGTCACGCCTCACTACTGGACCTACGTGTGACTGTACAATAGAAAGAGTACTGAAGAGTAGCCTTAGTTCTTTGAGTCATTATTCTGTTTTATTTTAATGAAAATTATTATTTGTAGCTTCCCTCGCTTTGAAAGTCAAAACTCGCTACTGGACCTACGTATGACTGTACAATAGAAAGAATACTGAAGAGTAGCCTTAGTTCTTTGAGTCATTATTCTCTATTATTTTAACGAAAATTATTATTTGGAGCTTCCCTCGCTTTGAAAGTCACACCTCGCTAACCTGACCTACGTGTGATTGTACAATAGAAAGAGTTCTGTAGAGCAGCCTTAGTTCTTTGAGTCATTATTCTCTCTTATTTTAATGAAAATTATTATTTATAGCTTCCCTCGATTTAAAAGTCACACTTCGCTACTGGACCTACGTGTGACTGTACAATAGAAAGTTGAGTTATTATTCTCTCTTATTTTAATGAAAATTATTATTTGGAGCTTCCCTCGCTTTGAAACTCACACCTCGCTACTGGATCTACATGTGACTACAATAGTCAGCTAAGGCACTATCTGGGTCTTTCTTTCTTTCCCAATGGTTTGTCGCAACTCCAAGGAAATAATGCAATCGGTGACAATATTTTGAATAGTCATATTGTACTACTGAGAAAATAAAATAAATAAAAGTAGAGAAACAGGATTTATATTTGTGTGTAGGTAGTATACAATCATTAGGTTATTCAAACTTAAAAGGACTCCAGAAAAGAAAAGTTTGAGTTTACATTTTCAAAGAAAATTTGAGTATACATTTCATTTGTCATGAAAAGGTCTTAAACATGTTATAATTTCCTTAAAATTGCCATGGACATTTTTAAAAAGAAATCGGAAAATGCTCCATGTAAAATATTTTATGGAAGTGAGGATATATCTTTGCATCTCGGGAGATGCAAAACTTATATACAAGGTCTTCTGGTTTCTAGCCATATTTTTTACATACGTATAGACAGACATCCATACAGAGGTTTTTTTTCTAAATTAAAGGGAAACTGATTTCAGGTTCAAATAGATCGCAATTCCGGTTTAAATCTCGGTGTCGAATATTTTGTGGAATATAAGTTGCTGTAACAGAGAAAGTCATGTACGTTCTTTGTGTTGTATGTACGTACACAGTTTACGAGGCAAGTGCTCTTATCCCCAAATGAGTTGATTGCTTCTAATCAACATACAAACAATACGCACTGTGTCCCCTTCAATTGTCTGCCTTCCCCAATCTGGGCTACGCGTGTCAGTTCTTACGCATGTCTATTTATAGCTAACACTACAACAACCGAAAAAGAACTCATTTCCTTCTCTATTTTTTTTTTATTTTATCCATCGATCAGCAATTATGCTTTACAGATGTTTGTTATAAGATACATAGGAACAGGACACATAACAATGGAGGTAGCCATGAACGACTCCTCTAACTAAATATGGAGGATAACTGTAACACAAATTGAGAACTTAAAGTCTTATGGTAGTAATCACGTGTCTGAGTCTGTGCTGGAGACGTCACTCAGGAGAAGATCTTGGGGCAGTCTGCGCTTCAGGCGAGTTGGCTGGCGAGTGCGACAGCCGAGACGGTAGGTAACAGCTCCAGGGACCTCCTGGAGATGGTAAAAGAATGGACGTGCCAGGCGTCGGATGTATTGGTGAACGGGTAAAAGACCAAACTCATGATGAAGCTGCTGGTTTCGGATGAACCATGGAGCGTTTGTAACTGTACGAAGCACCCTGTTTTGTAGTACCTGCAGTCGGCGGAGATTAGTCTTACAGGTGCCACCCCAGACTGGAGCTGCATAGGTAAAAATGGGACGGACTAGAGATGTGTAAAGAAGCAGGGAGGATTCATAACCAAGTGAAGTGCGCCTGTTGAGTAGAGGGTACAGTTTTGATAGCCGGGCAAACGCAAGCGTGACAGACCGACAGATGTGGGCGTTCCAAGTAAGTCGAGTGTCCAGTAACACCCCAAGGTATTTCACTGGCACATTGCTTGGTAACCATGTTCCTTCTCTATTCAATCTTGTACAAACGATTCTCAAAAACACTTCTCTTCTAGCCACTTAAGAAATATATTTGTAAAATCAGTAAATATACATTACAGTCAAATATTTGAAGAGCTGGTCATTTTCTGATGGTTACAAAATTACGTTTTCTTTGCATTACATAGAGATAAACATCTGATATGTTTCTTTCGCTTCTGTTACACAAACTATTCTTAGAAACACTTATTGCTCTGTCTATTTCAACATAAATATTATCTTATTGCAGTTACCAGGGAATACAGCAGACTTTAAGTGATAGTGAAATGTTTTATAACTCGTCACTATGTAAGTTAAGTTTGGGTAATTCGGATTGACAGACGACTCGAATTTGTTTTTCAAAATCTGTTCCCTAGCGGATGATAGTGTATTGTTTTGTTCGAACGAACAAGTGAACTACCTGAGACAGTTGACTGTGAATTACGATTGTGTTTTGTCAGTCTAAGTGACAAATCGAGCTTCTTCTCCGGAAAGGAGGTATGTAATTGCTCCATTTCTGGCATTTTGTTATTTTTTAAGTTCGTTTAAGATAGATTTATAATGTATGCGTATTGAAATTGCTCCAGAGACTTGTACAATAAGAAAATACAGACTTACTTGTATCCATAATCCTTGTTGTTATAATAGTTACTTAATCAGTGCTGCCAACGGGCAAAAATGAAGAGCGGTTCAACATAGAGCGAAGGGGAGGTTTTCCCTTATCCTGAAAGATGAATGTCTGATAGTTCTATGTACCCTGTACTCATTTGCACATCATCCCATTCATCGTCCGATATGACTTAACGTTGGAGGTTTTCTCTTATCCTGAAAGATGAATGTCTGGTAACTCTAAGCTCTATGTACCCTGTACTTATTTCAACAACATTTCATTCATCGTCCGATATGACTTAACGTTGGAGGTTTTCCCTTATCCTGAAAGATAAATGTCTGGTAACTCTAAGCTCTATGTACCCTGTGCTCATTTGAACATCATTTCATTCATCGTCCGATATGACTTAACGTTGGAGGTTTTCCCTTATCCTGAAAGATAAATGTCTGGTAACTCTAAGCTCTATGTACCCTGTACTCATTTGAACATAATTTCAGTCATCGTCTGATATGACTTAACGTTGGAGGTTTTCCCTTATCCTGAAAGATGAATGACTGGTAACTCTAAGCTCTATGTACCCTGTACTCAATTGAACATAATTTCAGTCATCGTCTGATATGACTTAACGTTGGAGGTTTTCCCTTATCCTGAAAGATGAATGACTGGTAACTCTAAGCTCTATGTACCCTGTACTCATTTGAACATAATTTCAGTCATCGTCTGATATGACTTAACGTTGGAGGTTTTCCCTTATCCTGAAAGATGAATGACTGGTAACTCTAAGCTCTATGTACCCTGTACTCATTTGAACATAATTTCAGTCATCGTCTGATATGACTTAACGTTGGAGGTTTTCCCTTATCCTGAAAGATGAATGACTGGTAACTCTAAGCTCTATGTACCCTGTACTTATTTCAACAACATTTCATTCATCGTCCGATATGACTTAACGTTGGAGGTTTTCTCTTATCCTGAAAGATGAATGTCTGGTAACTCTAAGCTCTATGTACCCTGTACTTATTTGAACATCATTTCATTCATCGTCCGGTATGACTTAACGTTGGAGGTTTTCTCTTATCCTGAAAGATGAATGTCTGGTAACAGTAAGCTTTATGTACCCTGTACTCATTTGAACATCGTTTCATTGATCCTCTGATGTGACTTAAGTTTAGAAGATGTGAATTAAGGGAAATTTGGGTTAGTAATGTCGGAGAAAGAATGAAATATATGCATTAATGACCGGGAGTCTATAGAAGTTAGTTTAAAGATATTTGAATGTTAATACTGGAAGAATTAAGTGGTAAAGTTCATATTTGATAAAGAAATGATATATAGTTGGATATTACATATGTTTATACATGAAGGTTTATTGTTAAAACGTCTACGTATATTTTCAACAAGTTAGTTATTTTACCTGTGTGTCTGTATTAGATTGCGTAATGCTGGGCTGCTATGGTCATTAGGTGCTGACGTCACAAAATTTGGACTGTAGGAGCCAATCGGTCTCTGACCTCTGAGTGTACGGGGAACAGTAATGGGTCGTGATGAACCCTGATTTAACTCGTCCTGTTATCTGAATGGACCACGCAGGGAGCTCTCGCATACATTTCCCAAACAAATATGTACCTCTCTGTTCGCTACAGTCTTTTGTCTCCTCCACCATTTAACTATTCTGAAGTTACGTCTACCCATATACAGGTCCTTTACACTCGACTCCCTAGTTATTTACGTAATGGACGTTATAGATTTACTACTTGGTGTTTTTCCTTGTCTTTGTTGGCAATTCTAAAGAATTTCTCCATTGTTCTTTCTAAATATTCTCCAAGGATTTTTATTCCTTTTTCTGTTGAATCATTTGGCATCTTAATTACATTAATTTCCACGTAACTATACTAAGTAAAGCAATTAATTTTTATATTCCAATAAAAATTCTACATATGTGTATGTCTGTGAAAATTAAAAGTATTAAAAATCCTATGTCTATTACGTGTTCTTCTCACACTTCCATAAACTGTTCCTTGAAATTATTACAAGATAAAGCTACAAAAGTTCACGTTAGAGGTTTAAAGTAATTGTGGCGTTCTGGATCTAAAGATAATAACAAATACCAATATACTAAACTTTGACACCGACAGAAAATCAACTCTAATTGATGGTTACCCAAAAAAATAAAAATATTAACCCTTTTTAACACAAATTTGCTCTTTTAATAGTTTAATTTATAGATTAATTAATATATGCCTAAATAAAGAGGGTTTTAAAAGAGAATATAACACCTTATTGCTTTAAATAATGGTTTTAATGAAGATTTTAAACGTAAAAAGATAGAAAAATATTAATATCAAAAATGTAAATGATGTTCCTTCTCTTAAAAAATAAAACATGAATATAATTTTAAAAATTTACTTACAATCCTTGTAAATTTATTTTACAAAATTGAATATAATTTTGGTTCATTAAAATAAATATCATATAAAAAAATGTGTCTAAATTTTTCTAAAAATTAAATTAAATTCTAGCACTTATCAATTTAGCTGTCGAGACTGCAACGAGATTTACATCGTGAGCAACAAACGTGCCCGCCTCGGTAGCGTAGATGGTAGCATGTCTGCCTCACGTTCAAGAGGTCCCGAGTTCGAATCTTGGTCAGGGTGAGTTACCTGGATAAGGTTTTTCCGGGGTTTCCCCTTATCCTTCAAGACAAACGTCGGGTAACTCTAATCTCCATGGACCCTGGACTCATTTGAACACCATTTCACCCAATTCATTCACCGTCCAATATAACTTAACGTGGGGACGGACGTAGATTAAAAAAAGCACCAAACGTAATTTGGAAACCAGAATAAAGGAACTTTTCAGGTATACTAGGTACAGATAAACAAATTAATAAATCATATCTTTTAATCTAGAAATAAATCAGAAAGCAATTAAATGCTCCTATAGATTTTGAAGAATTTGGAAACATCACAAGTCACTTCTGTCTTTAAGTTTGTTTTAGTTTCAGAGATTTGTATAATAAATACAAAAATAATCTGTCAGCTAGCGGCTGTAACGGTAACTACGGGAATAAACAGAATGATAAAGATGCAAAAGTGATTTTTGTGAAGCTACTCCTGTGTACTGCGAGGGATTTATTATTTCTTGTAAACATAAGTTAAGTTTGTAACATATTACTATATATTATTGTAATAAATAACAATGAATATCTCGGAAATAGTGCACTACACAAAAACTCTTTTAATGTGGACTACTTTCATTTAGTAACACAAGGAGATTTGGTTTAACCGATAGTCAACTGTTTTAAAAGCAAATCGCTATGTGATGTCTTCTACACGAGGTCCTTTTTGCTTGGCATTGAGAAATAGCAACTTAGCAGTTGATAAAGCATGTGGCACTTTCAATCAGTGAAATAAGAGGTTAATGCAGCAAACTATTTGGTATAAAAAAGAATGTTTAAATGAAATCTGCTTATATTTTGTCTGAGGCAAGTTTCTGAGTATTGCTTACAGTTTACACGCAGAAAGAGGACTTCATAGATCTTTTACAAACTTACAGTATGCATTTTGTTACTAAAGTACTTTATATCTGTGGTGTTTTAATAAACATTGTTAGACTTTTTTTAGAAAGTGAACAACAATAGATATTGCGTCTCTGTGAGTTCGTAGAATTAAAAGTCCAATTTGCAGAAATTCAAATCGTTCTTTACTTGCGTAGAAATACACTCACAGAAGCAGTATTACATCACATACACAATCACAGTCTACCAAAGTCGATGACCAGAAGTGTTCTGATTACATCTGTTTCCAACATCAGCTCTCGTTACAAAATCTGTTCACCACTGACTCTTTCACTAGCCATGGCTTCTCTTTATACACCCATTCATGAATTCCAGAGATTTCTGGAACAAACAAGATATCGAAACAATCAAGACGTGACCAGAATGTTCCATAAACGTAACTTAATCTGTACCGGCAAGTCCTTTATCTCGGGCGCTATGTTTATCTGCTTATACAAGTTCTTTACCTCCGTGAAACACTATCAGTTCCTTTGTGTGCGCAAGCCGCGCTGTCGCGATCGGATTCGCGGCAGCATTTTCCATATCACAAGTAGCTTGGATCCTCTTGGTCGCATCCTTAGAGGATGTTCAACTTAAATAGCATGTT